>SJXQ01002457.1:41124-135791 GCA_006408695.1 Aepyceros melampus | reverse complement strand
AGGAGTGTACATGAACTCCCAATCCCGATCCCCACCTCCCCCCTCCCGCCCCACACCCTCTCTCTGGATTATCCCCGTGCATCAGTCCCAAGCATCCTGCATCCTGCATCAAACCTGGACTGGCGATTCGTTTCATTTTTGATATCTGATGAAGCATTTCACTCTCTTGCTTTATTTTCCTTACTGGTGAGTTGAACCACATACCTAAAGAAGAATTAATACAAATTATCCACAAACTTGAAAAAATAGGAACGATCATTTGCCAAAGTTTGGGGGATTTTATTTTGTTTTGTTTTTTACAAAGCTAGCAAAATCAGTCAAAGCTATCACAAGAAAAATTCAGACCAATATACTTTATGAAATAGGTACAAAAATCCCCAATACTAGCAAACTGAATCCAGGGCATATAAAAAAGATTATACACCATGACCGAGTGGGATTTATCCCAGGGATGCAAGGTAGATTTAACATCCACAAATCAATTAATGTAACATAACATATCCATAGATTAAAGGACCAAAACCATACGGTCATTTTAATATATACAGAAAAAGGATTTGACAGAATTCAACATTCTTTCATGATAGAACACTTAACATACTAGCAATGGAAAGGACCTTCTTCAGTCTGATAAAGGGAACTCATGAAAAAAAACACAGCTAATACATATAAAGTAAAAGACTGCTTTCCTTCTAGGATCAGGAACAAGACAGGAATGTCTGCTCTTGCCACTTCTATTCAACATTGTGTTAGAAGTTCCAGTCAGGATAATTAGGCAAGAATATGGAGGGAAAAGGCATTCAAATTGGAAATAAAGTAATAAGACTTCTTCTATTTGCAGATGATGCCATTTTGTATATAGAAAATCCTAAGGAATCCAGCAAAAATTATTAGAACTAATAAAGAGGTTCAGTAGTCATGTGATACAATATCAATATACAAAAATTAGTTGTATTGCTATACACCAACAATGAATAAACCATAAATAAAATTTAAAAACAATTCTGTTTACATAGCATCAAAAGGATAAAATAATTAGGAATTACCTAATAAAAGAAGTATAAAATACATACTTTGGGGCTTCCCTGGTGGCTCAGATGGTAAAGAATCTGCCTGAAATGCAGGAGATCCAGATTCAATCCCTCAGTGGGGTAGATCCCCTGGAGAAGGGAATGGTTACCTCCTCCAGTATTCTTGCCTGGGAAATCCCATGGACAGAGGAGCCTGGCGGGCTACAGTCAATGGGGTCACAAAGAGTTGGACACAACTCACGGAGTAACACTTTCGCTATTTTCTTTCACTTCACTTTGACTATTTAAAAATATTAAATATTTTCATATTTGAAAGAAGATCTAAGAAAAGGAATAGTATGCAATGTTCATGGTTAAGAAGACTTATATTGTTAAGATGAAAATACCCCCCGACTGATCTAGACATTTAAAACCATCCCTATTAAAATTCCACCTGGCTTCTTTTCAAAAGTTGACAAGATAGCTCTTAAACATACATGAAAATATAAGAGACTCCCAAATGGGCAGAACAGTCTTGAAAATGAGGAACAAAGTTGATGGACTTATAATTCCTGATTTTGAATTTTACTACANTTCCTGTACACTCGTGGCTGATTCATGTCAATGTATAGCAAAACGAATACAGTATTATAAAGCAAAACAAACTAAAAAATAAAAATCAATTAAAAAAAAATGAAAAGACCCCGATGCTGGGAAAGATTGAGGGCAGGAGGAGAAGGGGATGACAGAGGATAAGATGGTTTGATGACATCACTGACTCAATGGACATGATTTTGGGTAAACTCCAGGAGTTGGTGATGGACAGGGGGGCCTGGCGTGCTGCAGTTCATGGGGTCTCAAAGAGTCGGACATGACTGAGTGTCTGAACTGAACTGAACAAAGCTATAGTAATTAAGATAGTGTGGTATTGGTGTTATGATAGACATTGATCAGTGAAATAGAACTGAAAATTCAGCAATAAACCCTTACCTATATAGTAAACTATTTTTTCAGAAGTTTGGCACAATAATTCAATGAGGAAAGAATATCTCTTCAATGAACAGTGTCAGGATAAATGAATATCCACATGCAAATGAATGAAATAAACCCTATCTTACATAGCTTACAAAAATTAACTCAAAATGGATTAAAGATCTAAATGTAAGATCTAAAACTATAAAAATCTCAGGAAAAAACATAGAAGTAAATCTTCCTAACTTTGGAGTAAGCCATGGTTTCTTAACTATGACACCTAAAATACAAACACAATTTGAAAGAGGTAAATTGAACTTCATCAATTTTTTAAAAAATGAGCTTCAAAGGACACTATCAAGAAAGTGAAAAGACAAATCACAGAGCAAAGTAAGATATGTATAAATCATATTTTTGATTAGGGAATGGTATGTAGAATATATGAAGAGCTCTGATAACTCAATAATAAAAAAGACAAATAGACTTATTAGAAATGGACAAAGAAGACATAGAGAAAGAAAATTTAGAAAGAGCCAAAAAGCATATGAAAAGATACTCAATGTTATTAGACATCAAGAAAATTCCGATCAAATCCACATGAGATAGATACCACTTCACGCTCACTGGAGAATTATAATAAAAAGACAAGTGTTCAGGAGGATGTGAAGAAATAGGTTCCTTCATACACTGCTGACAGGAATGTAAAAGGTGCAGCTGCTTTGAAAAATAGTCCAAAATTTCTTCAATAGGTTAAACATGGAGGCACCCATGACCCAGCGATTCTACACTTAGATTTATACCCAAGAGAAATGAGAACACACCCGCGCAAAAACGTGTATGGGAATACTTACAACAGCATTATTTACAAAACTATAAACATGGAAACAACTCAAATATCCATCAACCAATGCGTGGATAAACAAAATGTGGTCTCTCCCTACAATGGAATATTATTTGGAAACATAAGGGGTGAAGTGTTGACACACGCTACTTTGTTGAGTATACCTCGAAAACATGATGCTAAATGAAGGAAGACAAAGTACAAAAAATTGTAGGATTCTATGTATAGGAGTGTCCAGAATATGCGAATCTATAGTGATAGAAATTAGATTATTTATTGTGTAGGAAAATAAATTGAGGTAAAATTAGAAATGCTGTTAATGTAGGCAGGGTTCCTTTTGGAGGTGGGTAATGAAAATGTTCTAAAACTGTGGTGACCTCACAGCTCTGAAGATACTAAAAGCCATTGAATTTTACACTTTTACTGTGCAAATGATAGGAGACCCCAGTTAAGCTGTTATGGAGATAAAATGAGATAATGTAGACAATGTTTGACACTGTATCTGGTAGACTCAAAATTCCCATTAAAAGACAGTCATAACTTGTGAAGATGTTATTATCAGCATTAAGCTCCAAGAAAAGTCCTGTTGTGATTGGTGATGTATGAAACTGACATTTATTTAGAGGAAACTGACATCTTTATAAAGTTTAGTTTTTCCATCTAAAAGAATGATGGTGAGTCACTCCAGGATTTAGTTCATTTAGATCATACAGGATGGACTATGTCACTGCTCACCAGAATCCCTCAGCGTGTCCAACATTTATCATTAACTTCCACTTAAACTATGCCTTCATTTTTTGCATCATCACCATTCTGATAATATAGAATTTTTTATTGAACGTTTGCTTTGTATCAGGCACTTGCTAAGTGGCTTAGGAATAGGATTCATTTACTTCTCACCACACCTCTGCCAGCTAAGCCCTGTTATTATCTCTACTTTTCAGATGAAGAAACAATTTGTCCATAGAGACAACTGGAGATTTTTGAGTCCAGGTCTCTTTGAGCCTAAAGTGCCTGCTCTTAATTGCTAAGTGATCCACCCTTTTAAGCAAAAAAGCCTGCACACGTGTTTGTATTTCTCTGCTGAAATAAATACACATATTTCAGTGCACAGAACATCAAGATATTGCAACTATGCTGACACAAATCTCAATGTAATACTTTATGGGTGTTATGTTCTGTATGAATCCATTAATACACAGAAATGACAATGTGTAAATTCACATAAAGTAATTAATGTTACTTGTGTGTTCCTTGACTGTTACTTGATTTGGGTTTGAAAGAAGTGAAAGTGAAAGTCACTCAGTCCTGTCTGACTATGACCCCATGGACTTTACAGTCCATGGAATTCTCCAGGCCAGAATACTGGAGTGGGTAGCCTTTCCCTTCTCCAGGGGATCATCCCAACCCAGGGATCAAACCCAGGTGTCCCTCATTGCAGGTGGATTCTTTACCAACTGAGCTATTAAAAAAATGAAACACTTTCAAGGGATGTGAGACCATAATGAAGAAGGTGGTTGACAACATTATGAACACAAGCAAAATATACCAAGTTCATAGATGTACATTCTATATTTACCATATGTATATATTCAACTTCAGTTAGGATCTTAGAGGGCTTTCCAAATCTGACCTCATTACTCTTCTTGTTTAGATCAGGGTCATTTCTTTTCCATGCCAATCCTTTTTGTTCCTAGAGATTTGATATAATAAATTAAGGGAATGATTCTTACACCCTAAGCTGATAAGAGCTAAGCATGAAATCATTCTACTCAAATCTGACTTCTAGTCATTACCTCCAAGAAGAACTCAGTGTGAATCAACTTCTACCTAAAAACCACAAAGAATAAATGTTGTTGAAATACTGGCTCTGTGGAAAAAACAGAAATGTCAGGTGTTATGTTCTGTATGAATCCATTAATACACAGAAATGACAATGTGTAAATTCACATAAAGTAATTAATGTTACTTGTGTGTTCCTTGACTGTTACTTGATTTGGGTTTGAAAGAAGTGAAAGTGAAAGTCACTCAGTCCTGTCTGACTATGACCCCATGGACTTTACAGTCCATGGAATTCTCCAGGCCAGAATACTGGAGTGGGTAGCCTTTCCCTTCTCCAGGGGATCATCCCAACCCAGGGATCAAACCCAGGTGTCCCTCATTGCAGGTGGATTCTTTACCAACTGAGCTATTAAAAAAATGAAACACTTTCAAGGGATGTGAGACCATAATGAAGAAGGTGGTTGACAACATTATGAACACAAGCAAAATATACCAAGTTCATAGATGTACATTCTATATTTACCATATTATATATTCAACTTCAGTTAGGATCTTAGAGGGCTTTCCAAATCTGACCTCATTACTCTTCTTGTTTAGATCAGGGTCATTTCTTTTCCATGCCAATCCTTTTTGTTCCTAGAGATTTGATATAATAAATTAAGGGAATGATTCTTACACCCTAAGCTGATAAGAGCTAAGCATGAAATCATTCTACTCAAATCTGACTTCTAGTCATTACCTCCAAGAAGAACTCAGTGTGAATCAACTTCTACCTAAAAACCACAAAGAATAAATGTTGTTGAAATACTGGCTCTGTGGAAAAAACAGAAATGTCCGTTAGTGGAGAGTGTTTGAATAAATTAAGCCATGGATGGTAGTAATTTACAAAGCTGTTAAAATTTATGTGCAGGCCTATGTTTATTGGCATCAAAAAAAAAAAAAAAGGTACACAATTCACTTACTAAACGAAGATCATGGCATCTGGTCCCATCACTTCATGGGAAATAGATGGGAAAACAGTGGAAACAGTGTCAGACTTTATTTTTTTGGGCTCCAAAATCACTGCAGATGGTGACTACAGCCATGAAATTAAAAGACACTTACTCCTTGGAAGAAAAGTTATGACCAACCTAGATAGCATATTGAAAAGCAGAGACATTACTTTGCCAAAAAAGGTCCATCTAGTCAAGGCTATAGTTTTTCCTGTGGTCATGTATGGATGTGAGAGTTGGACTGTGAAGAAAGCTGAGTGCCAAAGAATTGATGCTTTTAAACTGTGGTGTTGGAGAAGCCTCTTGAGAGTCCCTTGGACTGCAAGGAGATCCAACCAGTCCATTCTGAAGGAGATCAACCCTGAGTGTTCTTCGGAAGGAATGGTGCTAAAGCTGAAACTCCAGTACTTTGGCCACCTCATGCGAAGAGTTGACTCAATGGAAAAGACTGATGCTGGGAGGGATTTGGGGCAGGAAGAGAAGGGGACGACCGAAGATGAGATGTCTGGATGGCATCACTGACTCGATGGACATTAGTCTGAGTGAACTCTGGGAGATGTGATGGACAGGGAGGCCTGGCGTGCTGCGATTCATGGGGTTGCAAAGAGTCGGACACGACTGAACGACTGAACTGAACTGAACTGAACTGAAAAGCTACTTCTGTGTAAGACAATCCTTCTTTAGTTTTTCTCTCTTCCTCTCCTTTACTCTCCAGAATCACATTCTATAGAGCTATATCCTGTGTGTGTGTGTGTGTGTGTGTGTGTGTGTGTGTGTTTGAGTCCACAGATGATTTTATAGATCTGGACGGATAGATACTCTGAATACTGGTAATATGCCCTATTTCTATTCTCCACTGTACATATTTTTGAACCATTTGAGTTTGTGTGGACATACAATCCTTTCAAAGTGATAAAAAAAGAAAACCCAGCAGTTTATTTCTGTTAAACAAAATCAGACAATATCTGCAATTGACGTTACCCTAGAGGATCAAAACATTTCAACCGTGGTTTAGTTTTCATTATCAAGGTCAGAAACAGATCCCAGCAAATCATGATCTCGGTGACCCTTTGAAAGCATGACATTTAACATGTCAGGACTGAGCTTGCAAAGGGTTGTGGAACTTTTCAACACTAATTTTTATTACTTTAATATCAATATAGATGAATATTTCATCAAAACAGAGCACAGTTATGCAAGGCATGCTCTCTCATGATTAGCACTGAGCTTGCCCTGGGCTCTTCCCCCACAGTGGGGAATTTTATTATATAGTAGCCTGCCGAGCTCTCCTGGGGGTCAGGGGGTTAAAGCTACAGAAATATGATTTGTGAATCATCTGAGCTCAGTTTTGTCACAAAGATAAACAAAAAGATTATCAAAGCCTTTTTTACAGTATTATTTAAATGCCCTGCCAAGGGAGAAGGAGGAGAGATGTGTAGGGCTTGGGAGTTTAATCAAAACCAAACCTGTAAACACCAGTATCGCTTTCATGAAATATTAAGAATTTTAAGCGCCCCTCCCCACACCTCAAAGTTCCATTCACGATATGGATTATGTTTAGTTTGGAAGTGTTCGAGGTCTCTTCTCCTGGCTTCTCCATAATCCGTTAACTGTTACCAATTAAACTAAATGTCTGCAAATGGTCTTCTTAGAGATTTCATTTGTCACAATGCTGGAGCAAATGGTGATGGCTTGACCATGTGTTCAGACGCAGTGGGGCTGCCTCCACGCATAGAAAGCAAGCCCTTTCTGTTTTAGTGCTGCGCTCACTTGGGGTGACTGATGAGGACGAACCACTACCTCAGTTCGCCAGGCTGTTCATCTTTTAGCATCACTGCTGTCTGCATGATGGGAACATCGGTCTTCTTGTGGGAAGTGGCTGCTTCCAAAGAGAGACCAGACATCAAGGGCATGTTTGGATTCAACCACCAGGCTGGTATTTAACTGCACCTGATGATAATCACTGGAGTAGGAAATAGCAACCCACTCCAGTATTCTTGCATGGGAAATCCCACGGACAGAGGACCCAGGCCAGCTACAGGGATCACAAAGAGTCGGACATAACTGAGCGACTGAGTATGCACACACAGCAATAATCAGAAACAAAGTAGTTAGTGTAAATGGTACCTTTTTATAAGGATAAAACATTGTTACATTAAGGTCTTAAAGGTTAAATACTAAGTTATTAATGGTGGTTATTATTATTTATTTATTGAAGTATAGTTGATTTACAATGTACAGCAAAGTGACTCAGTTATACTTATATGCATATGGTGGTAGTTCAGTCACTAAGTCGTGTCCGGCTCTTGCGATCCCGTGGACTGTAGCCTGTCAGGCTCCTCTGTCCATGGGATTCTCCAGGCAAGAATACTGGAGTGGCTTACCATTTAATACATAAATATTGTTCCTTTTTATGTTTTTTTTTATTGTGGTAAAAGTTACCTAATATAAAACACACTCTTTTAACCAAATGTAAGTGTACAGTTCAGTGGCATTCACACTTGTGTGACTCTCACCATCATCCATTTCTGGAATTTCTCACTTTCCTGAACTGAAACTCTATCCCTGCTAAACATTAAGTCTCCATTCCCCGACCCCACCGACCCACCCCCAGCCCCTGGCATCTACCAAAGTACCTTCTGACTCTGTGAATTTGACTGTCCTAGGTACCTCGTAAAAGTGGCGTCAAACAGTATTTGTCTGCATCCGCTGTATACTGGAATGCATTTTTAAGGTTCACTTGTTACATGTCCTATAAACAGATTGTACCTTCTTTTCTTCCCCCTGTGCTAGTTATCCGTACATAGTGGTGTATATATGTCAATCCCAATCCCCCAATATATATTCTTTCTCGTATTCTTTTCCATTACAGGATATTGAGTATAGTTCCCTGGGCTCTACAGTTGGACCCTGTTTATCTGCAGAAGCAAAGTAGTTTTGAAGTTGAAATTTTCAGAGAAACTTCTGCTATCCCATTTTGTACCAAATTTCTCCCAAAGAAGTCCACACGGCTTGGAGATTTGCCTTCTCAGAGCCTCCGTGTATGTGTGTGTGTTTTCTTTTGCCTATTTGATGCCTTTTCCCATCATCTCCAGTTGTTGAAATAAGCCATTTCCCTTACATGTCATTTCCAAATGGAAACAGAACAAAGAAAACAGGACAAAAGAAATCAGGGAATTTTCCAGAGGCACATTTGATGTACAAGTATAAACAGGAAAGGAGATGCCTGGGGAGATCGGAATTGCTCGGGCAGACAGCTGTTAACGCGTGCAGTTGGGAGCTCTGGGGACATGAGCCTCGGTGGATTCCTAGAGGAAGAACTTACAGGGCAGGAGAGGGTGAGAGGAAAAGTCTGCCTTCTCTTTTTTTTCTATTTTAAGTTACATCTGTCCTAGCAGAATGCAGCAAGTATCTGGTTTATTCAGCTTTACCAGGAGGCGTTGGCTCAAATAAATAGAAACAGACTTTTGAGTCTGAACTCCTCCTCTTCGCGCGATTTGTAGGGTGTGATGGCTTCTGCTCACTGGAGCTGAAGGCACAGGAACGGAAGACCTTCCCGAGCTGCTCAGGGTGGTGTTGACCTTCATTTGGGGATCTTCACATGCTGCTGGCTTTTGACACAGCTGGACTTATTTAAGAAAACTGGAACATATAACAGGGCCAGCCTGGCACGAGGATGTCAGGAGTTATGTTTCAGAACCATAATCCTATTACTCACTTGGTTTTCATTAGGAGACGGCAGCGTCTCAGATGTGTTAAATCTGTTCTCAAAGACCTTGAGCAAGAAACCAGCATTTCTGATGAATGCAAATGGTGTGAAAATGAGAGGGAAATAAGGAAAAAGGAAGGGAGAGACTTCTCAGGACACCCTTGAACCTAAACTTCCTCTTTCAGTGGGTATAATTGAAACTGAAGCCTCCTTGCTCCCCAATGGACATTTTGAAGGGCAAGTGTAGAACCAGAGGATTTTCTTTGTTCTAAGAGGGTCTAACTGTGTTAAGTCGTCTTCTCTATGGAACTTCTAAGGTGACCTTTTGCTTGAGTGACAGTAAGGTTGGCAACAGCATACTGAAGCATGGAACCATGGTCTGTACAATATGTGTAATAAGCATGATCTGACGGCTATGTGTTAAAAGGCTTTTCTCATCTCACTTCATTCTCCCAGTCATCCTGTAAGGTGAATATTCCTGGATCAGTTTACGGACAGTAGCATGGAGAGCTCAGAGATGAAGCAACTTGTTCAAGTCGTGTACTAGTAAGTTATGCATCAATAATCCAAATGCTTGCCCATGAATCCATGCTTTCTGAAGAATCTGCACTGAATCATGAACCACAATTTCAGCAACCTTGTTGGACCTCCCCTGTCACCCCCTTATCCTGCTGATGACATCGTCTTAATGTACAGGACAGTGAAACTAAGCTGACTCAGAGGAAGACCAATGAATAAAAAAAAAAAAAAAAGAAAGAAAGAAAGTTGGGTAAATCCAGAACGCGGCACACCCCATACAGACAAAAGCAGGTTCAATTTCGAAAACATGAAGTTAGGGGCCCCTGGTAAGTTTTCAGCTTACTAGACAAGAAAGAGATTCAATGTCACTTCTCCCTTTAGTAATTTTATTTGACCTAAAGCTCTCTAAAGAGCACAAGGTGGAGTCATGTCATTAAGTTACGTCTTCTTCAAGTGTCAGATTTTTAAATGCCATGGCTTAACCTTTTTAATGCCTTAGAACTTTGTTCCCAGTCAGCTAAGTTCTTTCCCTTTTTTCCTTTTCTTTTTTTTTTTTTTTTTAAGTTCACAGGCAGCTGCTGGCCTGGAGCCCTTCTCATAAAGAGCAGGAAGGACCCGAAGCCACAGGCAGGATTAAAGGGCTGATCAAAACCTTAGATCTCAGCTTTAAAGTTGTAATGTACAGTGAATTTGGTTACATGGAAAAGGAAACAGTAATTGTTGAAGTATGTTTTCTTAAGCTACAGAATAATTTTTGAAATGCTTGCCTTTAATCCACAGACAGGCTCATGTTGGAGCAAATATTGTCTTCAGTTCAGGATCCTTCAGAGCATCTGAAACACTGGATCTTGGAGCTAAATTATCTTTTTTTTCCCCCAAAAATGAAAAGATGACTGGCATCCTGGATAAAGCGTGAAAGGTTGCTATTTCTACCTACCTATATTCTGGTACTTTAGTTATGAGCTGTTGGAACAGCTCAATGCCTCTTGCTTCTTAATATTTGAGATAGATAGTGCCCTGGTTTTGCTTTAAAAAAAAAAAAAAAAAGACATTTGTGAGTTCACTGTGCCTAGATTAGAATCTAATTGCACCTGGAAGAGAAGGCTGGCAATGGAGAGAGACGAGTCTGCTCATCAGTCATCAAGACCTGATCATCTCTATCCCCACCCCATTTCCTGCCACTCCCCCACCACCCCCGCCAAGTTCACCAGTCACGTGGGAGGAATGTGTGTTTCAGGACTTGAGAGCTCCACATTTGAATTGCCTTGGCTGCTTAGCAGATCTGAGCCCTCATGGAGTTTATGCAACTTTCTGAGCCCCATTTGGGTGCTGGGGATGTTAGGATACCTAAAATGATCCTTTCCAGGTGACCCGCTTCATACCTGATGTGAGCACTGCCCTGCTGGTCAAATGTGATCAAGCAGGACTCCAGAGTTTCTGAGAGATGAAGTGCCAAGGCTTTTTAGAGCAGTGCTCCCACACTCTTAGTAGGGGAGGACCATTGCATGGCAGCGTTTCCTTCCAATGTGTGACAGACTGCCACTTTTGTAAAATAGGATTAAAAATAAATTCCCAGAAAAGTGAACTGGGAAGAACAAAGATATACAAAATACAAGCTCAATTTTAAAATTTTGAGTCAACAAGCAACACTGTCCAATGGCAGTAGTAGTTACTTGTTACTTCCGTGCTTTCTCTCTCCTAGAAACCCCCAGGAAATGAACACAAGGAAGTTGCTACTATCCTCTTTTACAAATTAGGAAATAGGCACAGACAAGCATAGAGAGGTTATGTAACTTGCTGTTGGTCACATAGCTAGCAAGTGTGGCCAGGAAGCTGAAACTCACTATTGGAAACAGGATCCTCGTGCACGCTGGTGACTCAAGGCATGGTGTCTGGGGCCAGGATTTGAATTATAACACCTACCATGAGTTTTGCAGGAGTGGAGACTGGAGGCTGAGAGACACCAGTTAGAAATCCATAGTGATAGGGGCCAGAAGCAAGGCAGGCAAAGAGATTGGGAAGAAGAAATAAGAAGAAAGACTATGAAGTGAAGTGAAGTGAAGTGAAGTCGCTCAGTTGTGTCCGACTCTTTGCGACCCCATGGACTGTAGTCTACCAGGCTCCTCCCTCCGTGGGATTCTCCAGGCAAGAGTACTGGAGTGGGTTGCCATTTTCCTTCTCCAGGGGATCTTGACTATAGAGTTAAAATTTCTAAAACTTGAAAATTCATTAATCTATACACTCCAAAAAAGATGGAATCCTTCCTAGTTTTGTGTTTGTTTGTTTGTTTTTCTAACCAGGCTAATCCCGATTCTCAAACCTAACAGTTCAAGAAAGAAAATAGAGATTATTCCCCTTTGCAATAGATCTCTAAATACCAAACAAAATACTAGACAGTCAAATTCAGTATTAGGCTGAAAGATAATGCACCATGGCCAATTATGGCTTATTTTACGAGGATACCTACTATTTAAAGCTTATTAATGTAATTCATCACATGAAATGTATAAAGAAGGAAAACTACTCGATCAGTTTGATAAATGCTAGAGAGGCACTTCCTAGAACACAAAGAAAACTAGGAACAGCAAGATACAGCCTAGCAGGTAGCATTTCACATTCATATTTGATAAGAGCTTCCCAGTGGCTCAGTCGGAAAGAATCCACTTGCCAATTCAGGAGGTATAAGAGATGCAGGTTTGATCCCTGGGTGAGGAAGATGCCCTGGAGAAGGAAATGGCAACCCATAACAGTACTCTTGCCTTGAGAATTCCATGGACAGAGGAGCCTGGCGGACTGTAGTCCAAAGGGTCACAAAGAGTCGGACACAACTGAGCAACTAAGCACACATTCGTATTTGATAGTGTTTAGTTAACGCAAGAAGACAAGAAATAGAAATGAGATATAAATAGCAAAAAGGAAGAGACTAAAGGAATAAACAATATACAAGAAGAAATCTTACATTTTTTCTGATGGCTATAAAAATAACAGAAAACATATATTCCTGGACAAGAATATTGAGGATTATAAGGACATCAATTTCTCTAAAATAATGAAAATATTTAATATAATTCCAATGGGATACATTTAGGGACTATATAAAAATGAGTCTAACCTGCATATAGAAGAATAACATACTACAAGATATACTAGAGGTATTCCCATTCTGCTTTAGCCATGCACCCAGAGCACATGGTTCCTCATCAACCTGACAATCAACTCCCTCAGGCCCTTGGCATGGACACTGTGGGCTCCAGGCTCCTGCCTGGACTAGCATCTCTCTGTTGTGCACCTGGGCATCAACTGGGACTCACCTGTGCCTCTGTCCCAGCAATTTCTCTAAACCAGACAACCTCTTTGTCATCCAAAGATCTTCATTTCCACCCTATTGAGTAAAGTGTGAGCCCAGGTGAGGGAGGAGCCCTCTGATGTAAATTTCCTCATCCTTTCTCTTGCAGTGCTAAGGTTTTCTGTATTTTGCAGTCACCTTTTATCATAATTACCTGATTGTTCATATTAAACTTTCCATGTTTAAATCATGGTGCAGTTTCTGTCTCCTGATTGTACCCAGACTGATACTGTGTTAAGTGTACTTTGCAAAAGAATGACAAGGAAGGGCTTATGTTATTGATTAGATAGATAGGGATACAGAATGTTTGTTTATTTATTTATTTTAATATTTTAGTAGCTAAGAGAGAAGGGGACTGGCAAGGTTATGAACAGTTATTAGAACAGGATACAAAGTCAAGGGCAAGATCAAGACCAAACAAGAATGAAGGTAGCATTTCAAATCAGAGGTAAGGAGTCAATTATTTAGTAGCTTATTTTGGCACAATTAGATGACCATTTGGAACAAAATTAATTCATTGAAATTCCTAATTTATAACTTTATTGAATTATACTTTAGATGATCTCACTTTTTAAATGTAAAAAATGAAAGCAAGGAAACAATAAGACACAATATTACATGGATATGTCTGTGTTTCCATGGGGAAGAATACTTTTCTAAGGATAAAAAAGGCAAACCCCTCAAAGGACATCAAGAGAAAAATGGATATACAAGGTCACATAAACATTTAGATTTTTCCATAAAATTAAAGAATTTTGAGAGCAAACTGAAAATGCAAATGACAAGCAGGGAAAATGATTTCTGATTAAGGTTTAAATTTTTGAAAATATAAAGACTTCTTATTAATCAATAAAGTATGGCTGACGTGTCCAATGGAAAAGCTGGGTAAAGAATAGATATTCATTCAAATGCCTAATAATTTTAAACACAGCAAATTTCACTAGTAATCAAAGGCAAAAACATAGAAATTTCAATTTATACTCCTCACATTCCCTTATCACTTCAGTCATGTCCAACAGTTTGTGACCCCATGGACTGTAGCCCACCAGGCTCCTCTGTCCATGGGATTCTCCAGGCAAGAATACTGGAATGGGTTGCCATGCCCTCCTACATGGGATCTTCCTGACCTAGGGATTGAACTTGCATCTTCTGTGTCCCTAGTTGCAGGCAGATTCTTTACCACTTAGCCACTGGGCAAGCCCACTCATCACATTGCAAAATCTAGAAAGATAATAGCATAATATTAGTGAGATCTACATTAGCTATCTTTCAAGAGGGTATTTTAACAAAGTATACCAACATTAAAAATATGTAAACCTTTGACATATAAATTCCACCATGAGGAACCTGGCTTTGGGAAATAGTCAAAGGTAAGCCCAAAGACATATAGGCAAGGATGTTCATTACAGCACTACTCATAATATCGAAAACCTGCAAACACATCAGATGCCCAATAATAGGTGACTGGTTAAATAATGATAATGAAGCAGATAATGAACACTATGCTTCATGATTCCTGCTGCCTATGTTCTCCACCTGCCTTTTATCTGTGGAAAAACTTTAGCCCAAAATAAGCTTAATCAGAGAAATGAGAACATGCAAAACCAGGAAAACCATCAAAGGAGGCTGAATGCTAACAGTTTAGTCATTAAGCAAAGTCAAGAACAGTTAGGGCTTCCTTGGTGGCTCAGGTGGTAGTCTACCTGCAAGGCGGGAGACCAGGTTTGATGTCAAGGGCTATAGATAATTTTCTGAGCCATGTCCTGTAAGCTGTCTTACAGATACTGGAACGCTCAGCAGGTGAAAGAAGTTAATTGCGTGATGACCAGACTGTGAGCCATGACATAAGCTGCCACAATTCTAAGAATTGGCCTCAAGGAAATGGGGACAAGCTGACCCTGGAACTGAAGACTAACTGGACTTAAGACAGTCAAGATGACTCTGGTCAGACCACTGATGACCGACCAACTTCAAGATGACTGTCAGAGCTGACTGTGCTGGTTCTGCATGGAGCCCCCTCACTCTGCCCATAAAAGCTCTTGCCCACTGATTGTCATGAGGGGAGTCAGTATTGTCAACAATTCGACATTCAAAATTAAGCAAACTTTACTTTCTCTCAGTCTTGTCCCTTTATTGACTTTTGAGCAATGAGAGCCAGACCTCCCTTTTGGTTATAATAACAACATTGAATATTATGCTATGCAATAATTATCTGTAAGTCACAAAAGAATTCTTAATGGCATATGAGACTGTCACGGTACATTTTAAATTGAAAAAGTGGTATATAAGAGCAAACTGGCTATCTATTTTACATGTGGTAATGTATACAATTCAGTGCCATTACAACATTGTAATTAGCCTCCAATTAAAATATAAATACATTTCAATTAAAAAAGGAGCAAACTGCACACATATGAATTATTTATCCAACCATTTTTAACTATCTGCTGCTGCTGCTAAGTTGCTTCAGTCGTGTCCGACTCTGTGCGACCCCATAGACGGCAGCCCACCAGGCTCCCCTGTCCCTGGGATTCTCCAGGCAAAAACAGTGGAGTGGGTTGCCATGTCCTTCTCCAATGCATGAAAGGGAAAGTGAAAGGGAAGTCGCTCAGTCGTGTTAAAAACTATCTAGCCAGTATCAAACTATCATCATGTAAAAAAGCCCCCTTTCCAGAGGTTCTCATACTCATATGCGTCTTTTTGAAAGGACTTTTCCGGGAGAGATAGTATCCGTCAGTCTGTTGGTTTGGCCCAGATTATTTCCTTGCCTAACTTCCATGGGGAAGAATATAAATACAAGACCCTCCTTCTGCAGAAATGAATCCATCTCTCCCAGATGGGTGTACTCTTATCCCTGACAGCCAAGCCTCACAACTAAGGTCAATGACTCTACCTCTTTTCCAGTCCCATGGAGCATGGCAGAAAGTGGGCATCTGGGGGCACTTTGTGGGATTGGTCTCTCAGACAGATGGAATCAAACAGGACACCAGCGGTGCTAGGCAAACCAACCACAAGGAGTGCTGGGCAAGATAGTGTCCAGGCTGGGAGGGACATCAAAGAACTGAAACAGCTTGAGAAGAGAGTGAAAATGCCAGCTGACTTAACTAAAATACCTCTCCTGTAAGATGCCCCCTTTTTAGAACCTTCTCTGCTGTGTGGGGAATGTAAATTGGTACAGCCACTATGGAAAACAGTATGGGGCTTCTGAAAAAACTAACTATAAAGCTACTAAAGGATCCAGCAATTCTGTTGCAGGAAGGCGGACCCCTTCCAGGGCCCGAAACCGGGCTCTTGTCTAACACTCGGAAATGCATCGTCCAAGGAGACACATGTGCTGACAAAGCAAGAGATTTTATTGGGAAAGGGCACCCGGGTGGAGAGCAGTAGGGTAAGGGAAACCCAGGAGAACTGCTCTGCCACGTGGCTCGCAGTCTTGGGTTTTATGGTGATGGGATTAGTTTCCGGGTGGTCTTTGGCCAATCATTCTAATTCAGAGTCATTCTTGGTGGCACACGCATCACTCGGCCAAGATGGATGCTAGCGGGAGGGATTCTGGGAAGGGGACGGACACGCGGTGTCTCTTTTCGACCTTTCCCGAACACTTCTGGTTGGTGGTGGCTTATTAGTTCTGTATTCCTTATCAGGATCTCCTGTCATAAAACTCATGCAAATGGTTACTGTGGTGCCTGGCCAGGGTAGGCGGTTTCAATCAGGGTGCTTCCCCTAACAATTCCACTTCTGAGCATATATCCAGGGGAAAACATAATTTGAAAGTACATATGTACTCCAATATTCACTGCAGCACTGCTTGCAATAGCCAGGAAATGGAAGCAAGCTAAATGTTCATTGACACATAACTGGATACAGAAGATGTGGTACATAAATACAATGGAATATCACTCAGCCATAGAAAAGAATGAAATAATGCCATTTGCAGCAGTATGGGTAGACATGGAAATTATCATACTAAGTGAAGTAAGTCAGACAGAGAAAGACAAATATTGTATGATATCACTTATATGTGGAATCTATAGAAAATGATACAAATGAACTTATAAAACAGAAACAGACTCACAGACTTGAAGAATGAAATTCTGGTTGCCAGAGGGGATGAGTGGGAGGAGGGATAGATAGGGAATGACATATACACACTACTATATTTAAAATGGATAAATAACAAGGACCTACTATATAGCACAGGGAACTCTACTCAGTATTCTGTGTTACCTAAACAGAAAAAGAATTTTCTGAATACTATATATATGTATAACTGAACTACTTTGCTGTACACCTGAAACTAACACAGCATTGTTATTCAGCTGTACCCCAAAACAAAAAAAATTACAGAGTTTATTTTCATCACAAGAAGCACACAGACTATATACAGTACACATCAACAAGAGTAAAAAAAATAAAAGTGCATTATGCCTCTTATACTGCAAATTCCCAGTATAAAAGATATGCTACTGCTGCTAAGTCACTTCAGTCGTGTTCGACTCTATGCAACCCCATAGACGGCAGCCCACCAGGCTCCCCCATCCCTGGGATTCTCCAGGCAGGAACACTGAAGTGGGTTGCCATTTCCTTCTCCAATACATGAAAGTGAAAAGTGAAAGGGAAGTCGCTCAGTCGTGTCTGACTCTTAGCGACCCCATGGATTGCAGCCTACCAGGCTCCTTCATCCATGGGATTTTCCAGGCAAGAGTACTGGAGTGGGGTGCCATTGCCTTCTCCAATAAAAGATATACTGCCTTTTAAATATATAATATAAAAACACAAGAAGAAAAACAATTAAAAAAATAATAATCGCTGATATCATAATCAACACACTGGAACCCACAGGCAGACTCTGAAAACCAAAGGGCACCCCTTCTTGGGAACTCCTGATTCGGGGGGACAGATGTGGTCTGTACCCACATTGTGTTGCAAAGAGCTCAGGACACCAAAAGAGAGGAAAACAGGGAGGCCTAGGTAGTAATAAAAACTACTGAACAGGAGAACAAGTGTGTGACGAGGAAGGGGTCTGAGGGGAAGGGGAGGGGCTGCGCTACCGGTCCAGAGAGGCCTGGGCTGTGCCACCACGGGGGACTGGCCTGTAAACCAATTCTGTCCTTTCCTGAATACTAGAGGTCTCAGCTAAATGTGTATCCCTCCTCCCTCATACACACACACACACACACACACACACACACAAACACACAAACACGTGCGCGCACACTACATATTACCTGAGCTGTGAAGCCAGTCGCTTGAACCGTCTGGGTCAACGCCATGCAGAGGAGGCTTTTTGACTTGTAGTGGATGCTGCGACTCTGGCTTGTCTCAGTCTCTGAGCAGGACTCTTTAGAACCAAATCCTCAGTCCTCTGCTGCCACTTCTCTCAGCCACACTGCGCAAGGAGATGGCCACTTCCTCCCTCCTTCTCGACACTGTAATTATTGATCAAGTGCCTTAATGCATGCGTGCCTATCAAGTCACTTCAGTTGTGTCCACCTCTTTGCAACCCTGTAGACTGTAGCCCACCAGGCTCTTCTGTCTATGGGATTTTCCAGGCAAGAATACTGGAGTGAGTTGCCATTCCCTTCTCCAGGGGATCTTTCCCACCCAGGGATCTAATATGTCTCCTGTATTGGCAGATAGATTCTTTACCACTAGCGCCACCTGGGTTTACAAATACTGTGTATTTATGGGCATCACTTCATGGGGAATAGATGGGGAAGCAGTGGAAACAGTGTCAGACTTTATTTCTTGGGGAGCTCCAAAATCACTGCAGATGGTGACTACAGCCATGAAATTAAAAGACGCTTACTCCTTGGAAGAAAAGTTATGACCAACCTAGAGAGCATATTGAAAAGCAGAGACATTACTTTGCCAACAAAGTCCATCTAGTCAAGGCTATGGTTTTTCCTGTGGTCATGTATGGATGTGAGAGTTGGACTGTGAAGAAGGCTGAGCGCTGAAGAATTGATGCTTTTGAACTGTGGTGTTGGAGAAGACTCTTGAGAGTCCCTTGGACTGCAAGGAGATCCAACCAGTCCATTCTGAAGGATATCAACCCTAGGATTTCTTTGGAATGAATGATGCTAAAGCTGACACTCCAGTACTTTGGGCACCTCATGCGAAGAGTTGACTCATTGGAAAAGACTGATGCTGGGAGGGATTGAGAGCAGGAGGAAAAGGGGATGACAGAGGATGAGATGGCTGGATGGCATGACTGATTCGATGAACATGCGTTTGAGTGAACTCCGGGAGTTGGTGATGGACAGGGAGCCTGGCATGCTAAAATTCATGGGGTCGCAAAGAGTTGGACACGACTGAGGGACTGAACTGAACTGAACTGATGGGCAACTGTTAAGCTCTTGCCTTCTGTGCTGGGATACTGTGCCTTGCCAGCAGTAGTTGGCACTATGACTGGGGTTTGTCTGCTCCCTACTTGTGCTAATTTCCTGGGTGTGGATTCTCACACCTGCCTGTAGCCAGGCCAGAAGCTTGGCTAGAAAGGGAGCTGGCTGTGGTTCACACAGACACTGTCTTAGCCAAGTTCCCCTTTTATAGAGCTCATTCTGATTTATCAGTATTGCTAGAGTGGCAAAGCACTCACATTTCTCTATTTTGTAAGGACCATCTTTTTGGCTAGAACTGGGGGAAAAATATTAAATATAATCTTTGTATCAGTTAGGGTCCCAGCAGGAAAAAGAATTTCTTTGGTTCAGATGGTTCTTTGGAGGATATTTTAGCAAAAGAACTCTCTACAAAAGGTGAAGAGTGTTGAAGGAAACAGCAAGAGAGAGGGGCCCTCAGGGTCAGGAAACAGTATGGAGTGTTGCCACCCCAATTCTGCAGGGGCAAGAGAGGGAGAGAGGCAGAGCCCAGTGGGGTTTGGAACCTTCACCGTGGGCTTGGACAGAGGGACCGTGGGTGGGCAGGGATGCAGCCACTGCCAACCCCCAAGGATGGGAGGATGAGAGGTAGGAGAAAGAAATGCCCCACCCTAATCTCCTTCTGCTTTCTGGTTTCTGGCTGGTGCCCCATTGACTGAGTCCAGCTCAAAAGCAGCCAGTCATGGGGGCTGGGTGATGCTTCCTAGTAGAAACCATGACCCCTCTCCCAAATTCATGTGTGTGCTCAGTCAGTTCATTCATGTCCAACTCTGTGACCCTGTGGACTGTAGCCTGCCAGACTCCTCTGTTCATGGATTCTCCTGGCAGGAATACTGGAGTGGGTTGTCATACCCTCCTCCAGGGGATCTTCCCAGCCCAGAGATGGAACCCACATCTCCTACAACTGCTGCATGCAGGCAGATTCTTTACCGCTGAGTCACCCACATGAAATCTCAGAATGTGAACTTATTTGGAAATAGAGTCTTTGCAGACGTATTCAGTTGAGGATCTTGAGATGAAGTCATCCTGGATTTAGGAGGGGAACTAAATCCAATGGCTAATTTCCTCATCAGAAGATGAGAAGATGCAGAGAGACATACAGAGAGAAAGGCCATGGAAGGAGAGAGGCAGTCATGAGCCAAGGAACACAAGGATGCCGGCAACTACCAGAAGCTGGAAAAGTCAAGGAAGGGGCCTCCCCTCCAGCCCCTGGAGGGAGGATAGTCTTGCCAACACCTTGATTTCAGACTTCTGGCCTCCTGAACTATGAGAAGCTACATTTTGAAAGAGAATTAAAAATATATGTTTCCTTCAAAACTTGTACCAAATAGCCCCAAAGTGGAAACAACCCAAATGTTCATCAATACACAAATGAATGAGCAAAATGTGATATATCTATAAAACGGAATATTATTCAGCCATAAAAAAGGAAGGACATACTGATACATGTTACAATGTGCATAAACCTTGGAAACATTCCACTAAGTAAAGGAGGCCAGAAATGAAAGATCACATAGTATATGATTCCACTTATATGAAATGTTTTGAGTAGGAAAAACCATAAAGACAGAAAGTAGGTTAATAGATGCCTAGACTTGAAGAAAGATAGAAGGGTGCATGATTGCTAAGTTTATGAGTTTTCTTCATGCTAGTGAAATGTTCTAAAATTAAATATTGGTAATTTTTAAAATTACCAACCCTGTGAATCTACTAAACCCCACTGAATCACTGACTTTAAAACGGTGTATTTTATTGTGTGTGAGTGATAGCTCAATAAATCTATTTTTCAAATTCCAGACTTAGCAGCAGCAGCAGCAGCAGACCCTTAAAAATAGCTTATTTTCTTCTGATCTTGCCAAGATATTTGTAAAAAAAAAAAATCTATGTTTTAATAAAATCATTTGGAGATCTTGGAATTTCCCAAGAGAATCAACCATATTACTGTCATGTTACCACTTAATTTATTCTTCTAAGTTGGGTACCTTGTATTTATTTTCTGGTGGGGTGCTCACAGCAGAGAAGGGGGCTTCTCCTATTTTGTAGGATGGTCAAAATTCTTCATGTTACATTTATAAAACTGTAACAAATTCTTTTTAAATGAATGATGTTGTCATACTGGTTTTTACTATTCTCTTTAAAATATGTCCTAGTATCTCAACTTAAAAAAAAAAATTACCTCCCAGTCATGAAATAAAGTATTTTTGTTTGTAAACATCAAAGGCTCTTTTTAAACAATTTTATGCTTCTCACATACTATAAATCTTTTTTAATACCTCTGGTCGAGAATTAACCAATCAGTGTAATATGATCTATAACATCACATCCTATAAAAAGGATTTGATCTCTGAGGCTCTGGAGAAAGGGATAGAATATTTGTCACCATAGATAGCTGTTTATTAAAGGAAGATAAATTAAAAATAAAAACTCTGTATGTTCCATAAATGCATGACTCATTTACCCCAGTGGAAAGAAATCTTCATGATAGGATTTTTTTTTCTTCAAGGCTAGAATATTTAAAGCTGCTTTTCACAATGGAGTTTCATTTACAAGGGTATTTAAATGTGAAAATATCTGTGGGTGGTTTTAGGCTAAAAAATGTCATCTGTTGCTAAAACCTTGACATTGGATTTTATTCGGCAGTCAAGTTTACTGGCTGCGTAACAGGAGATGTCTCATTTGGGCACCCGACTTTGATATCCTGATCCTGAAGCTGACTCTCTATGGGATCCTCCCTTGGGGTTTATACCTCTGACGATTTTGTAGTTCATCTCAGCTATGCTCTCCCTGTGCTAATGGTCCATGTCGTGAGTGGGGTGAACATACCGCTTACAGATCAAATGGGCATCTTTGGAGAATGAGTCCCTTGTGGCTCAGATGGTAAAAAAATATGACAGCAAAGCAGGAGATTCAGGAGACCCAGGTTTGATCCCTGGGTTGGGAAGATTCCCTGGAGAAGGAATGGCAACCCACTCCAGTATTCTTGCCTGGAGAATTCCATGGACAGAGGAGCCTGGCGGGCTATAGTCCATGGGGTTGCAAAGAGCAGGACAGGACTGAGCAACTAACACTTGAACTTTCTTTTTGGAGAATGAAGAAAGTAACATTCACAATGACATCAGGGCAACAGGTGTCAGCCAGGACAGTTCTGGGCAAAATGGGATGGTGGGAATAGCCACACTAATCCTAGGGAATCTCCCCATCAGGAGAACCATCTCCATGTAAGGTCATCTGATACATGCCAAGCATGATGTTAACCCTTAGCAAAGGTCATGTTTCATTTGCTTCCTCAGGCAACCTTATGAAGTGGGTCTGTGATGAGGAAGCTTATGAACCTGGTAGGCAGGATCCCACCCCAGTGGCCACAACCTCCTTTCCCCATCCTGCACCCTGACTTCACCCTCCTTCTTGGCTTCCGTCTCCTTTGTAAGTTCGTCTTTGTATTCAAGGTCACTCACTGTTGGGGTACTTCAAGGCTGGTCCTGGGCCATCTCACTGCACTCTTTCCCATCTCATCCACCCACTGGGCTTCCCTTAACACCCACATGTAGATAATGTAAGGAGATAGATGTCGTAGTAGATGTGAACTGACATTTCTAGTGGAGAACTCTGCTCTGATGGTCAGGTCCCTGAATATCTGTCTCTTTCCTTGCTCTCTCCCTTTGGATGACTCACAAGTACCTCAACTTCAATGGGTTCAGAACTGAATTCAGAATCCTACCCACCCAACCTGGGCTCGCCCAGTGGTGCCTCCCAAGAGAACGACCCCACCATCCTCCACTCCTTGTGTGGGCGGGAAATTTGGAAGTATGGATGATATCCTGACATGCTCACTCCGTAACCAAGTCTTTTTTAAAAAATTCTTTGAGCTTTTGTTTTTGCTGCCGTCTGTCACATTCCCCTGAATAATTGTATCACAAATGAAAAGACAGTGAATTTATGAAGTCATAACTGGGAAATAAATTCTGAAACACCAGTTTTTGTGTAAGTTATTTATACTTGGTTTATATTTTTCATAGTTAAATTGATTTGCTTTCTCTAAAAAAAAATGGGGTGTATGGTTGCTTTACAGTGATGTGTCAGTTTCTGCTGTACTACGAAGTGAATCAGCTATCCGCATATACATATCACCTCCCTCTTGGACCTCCTTCCCCTGCCCCATCCCATCCCCCCCATCTACATAATCTCCTAAATAGCTTTCAGATCCAAACACGCGGCTGCCAGAGAGCAGAGCAAATGCAAAGACCTCCAGGCAGAAGAGGGCTTGGAGCCCCCAAAAAGACACTAGGGGTGAGCAGAGGGAGCAAGGGAATGTGTGTGCTGCCCTCTGAAGGGGAAGGGAGAGCTGGCAGGGCCTTGGGGCTGAGTGGGGACTTGGGCTCTGAAGCTGGATGAAAGCAAGAGCACCAAGAGTCACTGTGTTGAGAAGAGAGTGGGTGGCCGTGGGGGGAGGGGAGGCAGGGAGGCCAGTCAGGAGGGGAGGCCATTGCTGTCATGCAAGTAGGGATTGGGTATGGCTTGGACCAGTGTCCAATGTGTTCACAAAATTTCTCATGCTAACTCCTCTCCATAGTCAGCCATCCTCCCAGAAGTCTTATTTTTTATTAATACATTTTTAAAAATAAATTTTTATTGGTGTATCCATTCACAGCAGCTGCTGTTTGTAATACACATCCATTTCATGACTCTTGGACAGTACTTCTTTTTTTATTTCTTAATTGAAGCATAGTTGATTTATAATGTTGTGCTAATTACTCATGAACAGCAAAATGACTCAGTTAAGAAAAAGAATTCTTTTCCATTATGATTTCTCACAGACAGACTTTCCTCAAAAAAACAAGAAGAATCTCCAACAACCTAGCTTAGCATGTAAAAGGAGAAAAAGAACAAGCAAAGCCTAAAGTCAGCAGGAGGAAGGAGATAATAAAGATCAGAGAGCAAATTGGAAGGTACTTTCTGAATGTTTTCTCTGTGCCAGACACCCTGGAAGTCACCGGACTGTGTTTCAGGCTCTGCTGGCACCATAGGGGAGCTGGCTCAGTCTGGCACTGGCTGCTGATTCTCTTGGTAGCAATGACCCAGGTATTGTCCCCTGTCTTTTGTCCTCCTCCTTTACCTAGACACACAGTTTAAGTGGGAAAGGGACCCACAGAACTTGCCTTAAGTGACCTAAGGAACAGAGTCTCAGTCTGTTGATGACCCCTGCCTCTTAGGATGAAATTAGTCAGTGAATGAATGGGACATAGAGTGGAAGCCTCCATGAAGGAATCTTACTGAGGGTCTCTCCTAGTAAATAGCGGAAAAGTAGACGCCACCTCTGTCTGGACAGAGATGTGGTCTAAATGGGGAGTACAGGCATCCGTGAAATAATCACGCGTACACATATAAGCGCACATGTGCATACAGGCACACACACGTGCATCGGCACACGCACACATGCACATGCACCTACACATGGAGACACAGACACGCACAAGGATACACACACGCTTACATGTAACCAGACCCTGTGACAGGCGATGTAGAGGGCGACTTGCAGAGGAACGAGCGTCAACATGCCAGGAGCCGAGCCACACCTGAGAAGCTGGGCTGGGCTTCCGGGGAAGTGTCGCCTGGCCTGTGAGACACACCATCTCTGGCCACTTGTGGCTCACTGAGTCAAGAACTGAATATCACAGGTTGCAAACAGCGCTTTGTATCAAGATAAATTAAACAGAATAGAAAATATCAGAGTGCATGGCAGAGTGATATGTGTATACATATCAGTTCAGTTCAGTTCAGTCGCTCAGTCACGTCCGACTCTTTGCAACCCCATGAATCGCAGCACGCCAGGCTCCCCTGTCCATCACCACCTCCCGGAGTTCACTCAGACTCACGTCCATTGAGTCTGTGATGCCATCCAGCCATCTCATCCTCGGTCGTCCCCTTCTCCTCCTGCCCCCAATCCCTCCCAGCATCAGGGTCTTTTCCAATGAGTCAACTCTTCACATGAGGTGGCCAAAGTACTGGAGCTTCAGTTTTAGCATCATTCCTTCCAAAGAAATCCCAGGGTTGATCTCCTTCAGAATGGACTGGTTGGATCTCCTTATGATGCCATCCAGCCATCTCATCCTCGGTCGTCCCTTTCTCCTCCTGCCCCCAATCCCTCCCAGCATCAGGGTCTTTTCCAATGAGTCAACTCTTCACATAAGGTGGCCAAAGTACTGGAGCTTCAGTTTTAGCATCATTCCTTCCAAAGAAATCCCAGGGTTGATCTCCCTCAGAATGGACTGGTTGGATCTCCTTGCAGTCCAAGGGACTCTCAAGAGTCTTCTCCAACACCACAGTTCAAAAGCATCAATTCTTCTGCGCTCAGCCTTCTTCACAGTCCACCTCTCACATCCATACATGACCACAGGAAAAACCATAGCCTTGACTAGACGGACCTTATACACATATATATATGTTAAATGTTATGCAATTCTGATATGAAGTGCTTTTCTGACTACAACCTGTGGTTAGAAATGTTTGAAAAATGCTGATTTCAAGGATGAATAAGGGTGACCCCGGGGCAGGGCGAGCAGCAGGACAGGTCCTCTGGGCAAGGGCACCCCATGTGTGAGAGTGGGCGGTCCACAGTCCATGGAGAGTTGGAGGTAGGTTGGTTGGCGGCAGGGCACGGAGCAGGAGGGCCAGGACACGGCAGGGACTCTGGGCAGGGCCATACTGCACATGCCACGCGGGTCTGTAGTGATGGCACTAGGAGCGACAGACAGAGCCACGCACAGTGTGCAATGCAGTAAAGAGGACCTGTGTAAAGGAAGAGCTGTGCAGAAATGCACAGGAGAGGGGACAGGAGACAGGGGGAGCAAACCCTGGAAGGACAAGTGAGAGTCTTGGTGTGGAAGCCTCAGAGCCAGTCATTGAATAATTGGAACTGGCTAAGCACATGTGGACAGAAGCGAACAAGAGATGAGGGATACAGTTCATAGGGTGGAGATGCGAGTGGCCCTAGTCCTGTCCTCAAAACCGCATTCCCACTTCCACATAATCCATGTAAACAGCTAAAATGTTTGCTTTATGTGTTTGGTAATTTCAGTGAATGGTTTACCCATCGCTAGATTCTTTAACCCACTCAAATACTCCCCTTTCCAATTTTAGGGGTGCTGTGCTTAGTCGCTCAGTCGTGTCCAACTCTTTGCAATGCTATCGACTGTAGCCCACCAAGCTCCTTTGTCCTTGGGATTCTCCAGGCAAGAATACTGGAGTGAGTTGCCATGCCATCCTCCAGGGGATCTTACCAACCCAGAAATGGAACCCAGGTCTCCTGCATTGTGGGTGGATTCTTTACCATCTGAGCATCCAGGAAAGCTCATTTTAGGGTATGAATGCTAATTAAAAATGAATTAGACCCTTAGAGTTAGAAAACAAACATGATTAAAACAAAGGGGAAAGGGAAGAGGAGGAATAATCCAGGGGTTTGGTATTAACAGATACACAATACTATATATAAAATAGATAACCAACAAGGACATATTATATAGTATGTATAGTACCATACCATATGGTATGTATAGTTACCACAGGTAACTACATTCAATATCTTGTTGTAGCCTATAAAGGAAAAGAACCTGAAAAAGAACACACACACACACACACACACACACGCCCATATGGGCTTCCCAGGTGCGCTCATGGTAAAGAACTCCCCTGCCAATGCAGGAGACATAAGAGACACTGGTTTGATCCCTGGGTTGGAGAAGGGCAAGGCAACCCATTCCAGTACTCTTGTCTGGAGAGTCCCATGGACAGAGGAGCCTGGTGGGCTACAGTCCATAGGTCACAAAGAGTTGGACACGACTGAAATGAGTTAGCATGTATATATATATCTGAATCACTTTGCTTTATACCTGAAACCAACATGACATTGTAAATCAACTATACTACAATTGAGAATAATAATAAAGCACTTCTAGAAAGAAAAAAAGAATCTAACAGATTAAAAAAACTCATTCAGTTTTTCCTTTTCAAATACATCTCAAATTCAGTTGTGAAACAGTCACACAACTGCCCTTACAGGTGGTAAAATAACAGTTTCAGTGACTACAACAACTTTTATTAAGTACTTGGTCTGTATTTCATCGATCCTAAGACACATTTGTCATCCACAAAATCTATGTTAGTTCTGCTCCCAAGGCCATCTTGGAATCGAGGGGTAGAGGGCGGGGGCAGGCATCAGTTGTGAC
Organism: Aepyceros melampus; assembly: GCA_006408695.1. Classification (NCBI taxonomy): domain Eukaryota; kingdom Metazoa; phylum Chordata; class Mammalia; order Artiodactyla; family Bovidae; genus Aepyceros; species Aepyceros melampus. The sequence continues at coordinate 108,018 of SJXQ01002457.1, read as the reverse complement.
ATAGTTGTCATTATCCCTGCCCAGCTCAAACTTGGTCACAGCTGTTCATCTTTTTACCACTTCATCAGCTTATGCACACTGTTGGCACTCTTTGTGTTTGGTTTAGAGCTGGTAGAAATGTTACCAATGAAACTACAGTGTGATTTGGTTTGGGAAAGTGAGACTAGACATGATACCAAATATTTGTCTTAGGAGGAAAGAGTCCCAAGACATTTTTCTTCTCAAGCAGCCTCCAAGTGCTTTCAGGGCTCCAGGTAAAGAAGATACCCACACAGAGATGAAGCAGAGATATGAGCGAAAGCCTTGGCCACTCACGCCAAGCAGTGTAGCTCATATCAAGAGAGACTACAAATTTGTCTGATGAGATGATAGGAGTTTCTTAGCCAAGAGGGGATGATACAACCATTTCATGTGTCATGAGACTATCATTAAGACTTTGTGCCTTACTTTATCTGGCAGGACTTTCTTTCTTGCTGCTAAGTCACGTCAGTCATGTCCGACTCTGTGTGACCCCATAGACGGCAGCCCACCAGGCTCCCGTCCCTGGGATTCTCCAGGCAAGAACACTGGAGTGGGTTGCCATTTCCTTCTCCAATACATGAAAGTGAAAGTGAAGTCACTCAGTCGTGTCTGACTCTTCGAGACCCCATGGACTGCAGCCTACCAGGCTCCTCCATCCACGGTATTTTTGAGGCAAGAGTACTGGAGTGGGTCGCTAGTGCCTTCTCCATTTTCTTTCTTAGTTGCTAACAAACCAGCTTCAAACTTTACTCAGTTAAAATATCAAATATCATTGGGTCAAATAGCAAGAAGTCAAGAGATAGGAAAGCCAGGCTGATGCTTCAGTGGACTTTACTCTTTCCGGAGCTTTTGTCCATCTTCCTGCTCCATCATCCTTTGATAGTAACTTTCATCTCCATGGTTTCCTAATGATTGTAAGATGGCTCCCACTGCTCAAGACTTGCATCTATTCCCCGAAGGAGGAAGAAAGAAGATCCCAGACTAAAGCTAAAGTTAGCTTTAGCAGCTCCTCTTCTGAGTTCCTGGGTGCTGATAACCCCAATCTCATCCTCTCATTCCCCTGTCCTAGCATGGCAGTGGCTTCTGCATTTACGACTCCTGGGTTACTCCAAGCGCCTTTGGCTTATGTCAGTGCCCAACATCTGCTGTTATTCATTTCCTGTATTGAACCTCACCTGTTGAAATACTTGCTTTCATCTCTGCAGCTGTGCTTGGACCTCTGCTGATACACAGCTCAAGTGATGCCTCCATAGAGTGATCTCCCTGAGGACCCATATTAAATTATTCCCTCTGTCCTTCACTGTCCCTCCAGCTTTATTATTTTCATAACATTTATCTCATCTTTCGGGGTAAAGCATCTGCCTGCAGTGCAGGTAGACCTGGATTCGATCCCTGGGTCAGGAAGACCCTCTGGAGGAGGAAATGGCAACCCACTCCAGTACCTTTGCCCAGAAAATCCCATGGAGGAGGAGCCCGGTAGGCTACAATCGATGGGGTTGCAAAGAGTCCAAAACGACTGAGTGACTTCAACTTCACTTTTCCATATATGCGCACACAAGCTACCTGAGTAGGAAACTACTTTGATTTGTTTGCTGCTATACCCCCAGCCCTTAGGGCAATAGTTGGCACAATAAATCTATCTTGAATGAACAAATGATTTCTACCTATGAGAAAGATGCCACCTGCTCAGGTGATCAGAAAGGAAAGAAATTCTCAGCAGCTACAGTGCTCTGGAAACATTCCCTGAGCAAGAGCTAGTCTACAGGCACCAACTTTCCTGCTCAAGGTGTCAACAGACCAAGGTGTAGAACTCCCTCAATGTCATGCATGGCCCCATTGGTTAGACTTCTGATTCATTATCAAAAAAAAAAAAAAAAAAAAATATATATATATATATATATAGAGAGAGAGAGAGAGAGGCTCTTAGTTGGCTCAAACTGCCATAACAAAATTCTAGAGGCTAGGGGAGGTACACAGTAGGCATTTATTCCTCATGGTCCTGGAAGCTGGAAGTCCAAGACCAGAGTGCCAGCATGGTCAGTTTCTGATGAGAACTCTCTTCCTGGCCTGAGATGGCCAACTTCTTGCTGATTCTTCCCATGGTGGAGAGAGAGTGGGAGCAAGTTCTCTGGTGTCTCTTCTTCCTCTAAGGGCACTAATCCCATCATGAGGGCTCCACCCTCTTGACGTAATCCAGCCTTAGTTATTTCCCAAAAACCACAACTCTAAATACCATCACACTTGGAATTAGAGCTTCAACATATGAATTTGAGAGAACATTTCAAACTATATCAGATTCTCTCCTGTTTTAGGGATTTCTGTTGAATCACACATTCAGTATCCCTTTCTATTTTTTCTTTAGTTGTTGGATTGATTCTATTGGGTGTTTGAACCTCTTTAAAAAAGAATGCGTCTCAGATCAAATGACATTTCCCTGCAGATTCAATTAGTTGCGAAGCCAGTGTGGAATCTGACAGCCATAGCTGGATGAGGCAATACACCAGCTGTTCAAACCCACATTCCTGATGATTCTGCTGAATAGATTTATTTTGAAGTCCCTTAAAAGCATCAGTGCATCACAAGAACACACATTTTCTATTTTGCATGTACCATCTCTTCAGAAAACTGAATCCTTATTAATTGTTCACTTTGCCTTTCTTAATAAAAAAAAGGACTTTTCTCTTTTTTAATCCTATACGCAGAACATAAAGATATGTGCTCATTATTGAAGTGGATTATTCAGCATCCTGTTTGAGCAGCCTCATTTTGCAATGATAGGCTTCTAATCATTTCAGCCATTCAATTCAGCTGTCCACCAGGCAGTGAGGAAACGAACAGGACAGGAGATAACCATTGCCCTCTGTGCACTTACAGTCAACACTACTCAAGTTCTTCACTCTAAGCACCAGAGGACACTTGGGCTAATTCAAGCAGAAAAGGGATTTACTAAAAGGATATTGGCAAATCCACAGAGACAGAAAGGGAGAGTGCTGGTGGCCAGGGGCTGAAGGAATGGAGGATGGAGAGTCATTGCTTAATGGGTATAGAGTTTTGCAAGATGAAAAGAGTTCTAGAGGTGGATGGTAGTGATGGTTGCACAACAGTATGAACGTACTTAATGCCACTGAGAGGTTTAGATGGTATATTATATATTATGTGTGCGTGCATGCTTGCTAAGTCGTTTCACTCATGTTTGACTCTTTGCGACCCTATGGACTGTAGCCCACCAAGCTTCTCTGTCCGTGGGTGTCTCCAGACAAGAATACTGGAGTGGGTTGCCATGCCCTCCTCCAGGAGATCTTCTCAACCTAGGTACTGAACCCACATCTCTTATGTCTCCTGCATTGGCAGGCAGTTTCTTTACCATTAGCACTACCGGGGAAGTCCCACATATTATGTGTATTTTACCTCAATTTTTTTAAAAAAGAATATTGACAGCAACTAGGATTTCTAGGATAGCCAAAACATGAAGCTCAGAGGTCCATGGGCAGGAGCAGATTCCATTGCGGGCTAATGCCATCACTAGTCACAGATGCTGCAGTGTGTCCTGATAACATCATCACCAGTACTGCCTCTGGAGGCTGGATGCTACTGCTGCCCCTGTCTGTCAATGTGGATTGTATACAATATCTCCTCTGCAACACTGGCCTCAGACCCAAGACTCCAGTGGATGCCTCTGATTATCAGAACCTGGGTGTTACCTGCCTGTAGGAGAATCCAGAGACTTGTGTGTCTGCTACTGTTGGCATCCTGAGTAGGAAATGAACTATTACTACATCCAGTGAGAGATTCATTCCAGAAAAAAATGATACAGATGGACCTATTTTCAGGGCAGGAATAGAGACACAGGTGTAGAGAAAGGTCTTGTGGATAAGGGTGATGGGAAGAAGAGGGTAGGATAAACAGAGAGACATATAACCCCATGTATACACTGCTGCTGCTAAGTCGCTTCAGTCGTGTCCGACTCTGTGTGACCCCATAGACGGCAGCCCACCAGGCTCCGCCCTCCCTGGGATTCTCCAGGCAAGAACACTGGAGTGGGTTGCCATTTCCTTCTCCAATGCAGGAATGTGAAAAGTGAAAGGGAAGTCTCTCAGTCGTGCCTGACTCTTCACGACCCCGTGGACTGCAGCCTACCAGGCTCCTCTGCCCATGGGATTTTCCAGGCAAGAGTACTGGAGTGGGATGTCATTGCCATGTGTAAAATAAATAGGCAGTGGGAAGCTGCTATATAGCACAGGAGCTCAGTTCTATGCTCTGTGATGATCTAGAGTGGTGGGGTGGGGAGGTGGGATTAAGCTCAAGACAGAGGCATTATATGTATATATCTAGCTGATTCACATTGTTGTACAGCAGAAACTAACACAACATTGTAAAGCAATTTTACTTCAATTTTTAAAATTTTTTTAATTGGGGAAAAACGTGGGAGATTCCTCAGACCTCAGCCAAGGGTTCAGATGATGCAGGTAAATGTGCTGATGATCCATGCTTTGTTCCATGAAATGTGTGTGGAAGAGATACCTGAAACATCCGAGGGGAGCTTTCACATCAGGGCTTGCTCCCCTGGGCTGTCCCTCTTCCCCTCTGCCTGAGAGAATCCTCCTCAAAGCAGATGAGGACTGCTCCATCAGGTTCTTGTCTCTAGTAACAAGAATAAGACCTAAACTCTTGTTCTTTTATGGCACTGAGAATTGGGGCTTATTTGTTATTACAGCATAACCTAGACTAGCCTGATTGATATAGGCGCCCAAAGGAATCACAAATGAATAGTGCAGGCACAGAAACTGCTAAATATAAGCCTTTTCTGGTGAGGAAATGCTAGTTGAGCAATAAGCCATTTCTACTTATTCTAAAGGATTAATTTGGTGTCCAGTATGTTAGTAAGGGGCAGTAATAGTAGCATTTTAATGACTCTCCTTCCCAATTTAGAATGCAGAAGATTTTGATGCTGTCAAACTCTTTAGGGAGGACTTGCTCCAAGTTTATGCAATGTAACTTGTCTGTCTGAACCGGATGATGGTATTGTCAGCTAGTCCGCTTGGAAAGACAAGGCCTTCTTTGCTCCTAGAGGAACCGTTTTCAAAGTACATTACTGGTTTTAGGATTCACCACTGGGGTCCTGGGAAGGTTTACATTTCCTCATTTGACCTCAAATGTGGCATGTTTCCGATGCCTCCTGAGTCCTTCTCTCAAAAAGAGAAGGGCAAAAAGAAACAATGAGAGGATGGCAGGAGGGGTCCTAGGCTGCCCACTTACTGCGATCTGGCAGTATGAATCTGGAGGTCAAAGGGCAGCCTGCACCTGGACAGGAAGTCTCCCTCTCACTTCCCATCATCCTGCTTCCAGGGTTGAATAAACTGAAGGAAGGCACATTCCCACGAAGCCAGGAATACCACCACAGTGAGTTCTCCAAAAGTGGCTGAGGTGCAGACATCAAGGCCATGGAGAAAGTGGTGTGTGATTGTTATCGATATAACAATGCTCTAGATACATGTACTAGTCCCATTTCACAGATGAGAAAACTGAGGCATAGAAATACTGTGCAGATAGCTCAGAACATGTGGATTCACGTTAGAGCAGAATTTGGACCCAGGCTGTCTCTTCCAGGAATCTGCAGAATATAGTGTGTGCATGTGTGTGTGTATTTGTGTATGTTGCAAAATATATTTAGTGACTCCGCCATGGTGGTCTCCCAGGCATGTCTGTAACTCATCTCTAACAGCGTGATTGCAAATGTACTTTCGTATTCAAAGGACAAATTGACTGATACTCATATGCATTGAAGTGAAAGATTCTAAACCTCTAACATGTCATCTTACCATCAAATTTTTCTTTATACTATTTTCACATTATGTGACATTTACTTTCACACATGTCTGGATGAATGTATCATCTTAGCAAAAACAACCCAGAATGATGTAATGTAATGGCTCATTAAAATAATAACCTGAACAGGCATGGGCTTTTTTTGTCATTGTGTTTTTGTAACAGATTTTTGGTGTTTTTTTCTTTTTTTAACAGATGACAACATGCATAATGTGCAGGGCAGTGTGGCAGAGTGGTTAAGACCAGGTAGCCTCATCCCAGCCTTATTACTCATCAGCCATGCATCCTCAGGCAAACAGATTACCTTTTCACTGCCTCGATTTCTTTATTCACTGAATGGTACGATATGGCATGACATCCTCTGTCCATGGGATTTCCCAGGTGAGAATACTGGAGTGGGTTGCCATTTCCTACTCCAGGGGATCTTCTCGATCCAGGAATTCAACTCACGTCTCCTTCACTGGCAGGCAGATTCTTTACCACTGAGCCACCTGGGAAGTACCCCTCACTCGCTGAGTGGAAATAACAATAGTATCTCTTGCATAGGGCTGTTATAAGAGTTAAATGAGTTATTCCAAACCCATAGTTCCTTCTCTGCCTAAATCCAAAGAGAAACACTAGCTTTGGCAATAAGAACTAAGGCTTTTCCTAAACAAAAGTGTCAGTCGCTCAATCATGTCCAACCCTTTGCAACCCCATGAACAGTTGCCCACCAAGCTCCTCTCTCCATGGAATTCTCCAGGCAAAAAACTGTAGTGGGTTCCCATTCCCTTCTCCAGGGGATCTTCTTGACCCAGGGATCGAACCCAGGTCTCCTGCATTGGCAGGTGAATCTTTACCATCTGAGCCACCAGGGAAGTGTGAACACACGTAATTTCACTGGAGAGACATTACTATTATTACAGGATGCCACCCCAGTTTCAAACACATCCAAGGAGCTTGAATAAGAGTTGAGGTACCATCTATGTCAAAGACAATCCTATAGTGAATGTCACAGAAATGCTAGCTGGAGTGGACTAGTGGAGAAATTACACATATAGGGGCTTTCCTGGTGGCTCAGAGGTTAAAGCGTCTGCCTGCAATTCGGGAGACCTGGGTTCCATCTCTGGGTTGGAAAGATCCCCTGGAAAAGGAAATGGCAACCCACTCCAGTATTCTTGCCCAGAGAATCCCATGGACGGAGGAGCCTGGTGGTCTACAGTCCACAGGGTCGCAAAGAGTCGGACACAACTAAGCGACATCACTTTCACTTTCAGGAAGCATCAAACCAGTTAGACTTTATTATGAAACATAACACATTCATGTCAGCAGCCATGTACCTCTAAATCTCAGACAAAACTCAATGCAAGAATCAAAACTATCCTGTTTCAGTTTTCTCCAGGAAAACAGAAAGAACAATGGGTGATACAGGTTTTTGTGTTACTGTTAATCTGAATGTTTGAGTCAATGGTGGAGAATTTCCAAAAGTCAAGTCAGAGCTCCTATGACTAACCTACTGGAAATTCAAGGCACCTGGTCTAGCATAAGTCTCTGCTCCAATTATTCTCAGTAGTAAAGAATCTACCTGTGATACAGGAGACATAGGTTCGATCCCTGGGTCAGGAAGATCCCCTGGAAAAGGAAACGGCAACCCACTCCAGCATTCTCGCCAGGATAATCCCATAGACAGAGGAGATTGGCAGGCTGCAGTCCATAGATTCGCAAAGAGTCAGACATGACTGAGTGACTGAACACTAACCCCAATTGTTCTAAGGAAATGGGCAGCATGCTGGCGTGGGTATTAGTGAAACACTAGTCACCAGTGAGTTACGCCAGCCCTGCAAGTTGACATCTTGCTGATGAAAAATGTCTATCACTGGAGGAGCATTATTTTGGTTTTTTCAAAATAAAAATTTTAGACTGTTCCACTACAAAAAGATTACCTTGCTGGCTATAAACACTGGTAATCAGAAATCCCAAGTCTGAGTATATTTTCAGTTATTTTTTGGCTTGATAATATTAGTAATATCACAAATGATTTTTAACATTACCTTGGAATTCTTAAAGAATATAGCCAAAATTTAACAAGAAAATTATATACATATACACATATATACTACATGTTATTGACCTATAGTATATAAAATAATAAATTATTTAATAATAAATGCTCTATTATATATAGTATAGATTAATGCTACATACTATACCATATATAATCTGTATCACATAGACTATAAACTGTGTATGATTTAAGAATAATTATAAATGAACAAATTTAAATGTACATGAATTATGAAAAACTTAACTAACAAAGTGTAAGCAGGTAAAGACTAACTAAATTGCAAACATATCAGGCATCTTCTCTACAAAGATCTCACCTCTTTTGTAGAGATGATAGGATCTCTGAGGATACATCATGAACAAGAGATATTTTCATGGCAAAACCCAATTTAAACGCTTTCCATTATGCTAGCCTAGTGAACATTTCTTTTAAAATAGTTATATTCACATGCATAACATCCAATTTTGCTAGTTTCTCCTCCTACTTATAGTAAGGATTTCATACCCAACTGTTATCTCCAGGGAAAGAGACAGAAAAGAGAAAAGATCAAAGGTCAGGGGGACTTCCCTGGTGGTCCAGTGGTTAAGACTTTGCCTTCTAATGCAGGTAGTGTGGGTTTGATCCCTGGTTGGGGTTTGATCCCACATGCCTTGAGGTGGAAAAAGAAACCTCAAAATATAAAATGGAAGCTATATTGTAACAAATTTTAAAATGATCCACACTGAAAAAAAAATCTTAAAGAAAAAGATTGAGGTGGGGGAAATCTCACTTTTTACCTTTAAAAATGTTTGATTTGATTTCTTTTAATAAAGATAAGTCTACTGCCTTACACATATCACACACACTCACCCACTGCAAAAGAAACAAGCCCCCTTTATAATTTACCTTCTCCATCACCTTTCAGAGGTATGTGAGTTTAAGGGGATGCAACAAGCCTTTTATAATAAAGATGCTGCACACTGGCTTGGGATGAGATGGAAATAAGACATGTCACATTTTAGGAGAGAATGCATGCAAGTAGGGCATTCATCCAAATCTTTTGTACTGAGCATTTCAAAGTTGAGACCCAGTGGGTGGGGCAAAAATAAATCAAGCCCTCCTACGGTGGGAATGTATTGGGATTCCGGTCTCTCAAATCTGACCCTATTTTTTTCTCTCTGAATTGTCAGCTGCTTCAGGGGTTGTCTGATGGATGCTTTTTTTTCTTAGTTCTAAGAATTTTGAGCTGGGAATATGTTTGAAAATACTTCAGAAAAAGAGTGGAAAACACAGTGTCTCCTTTGAAATGTACTCCTTTGTTAAATCCCCCTCCCAAGAGGTAGAGTCCCCCCACACCTGAGGGTAGCCAGGACCATTTTCACTCCCACCAATGACCTCACCGGCTCCCAGGGGCTACAGCGCAGGCGTTCTCATGCCAGCTTGGTGATTTATAACAAAGTTTTGTGAGGAAAGAAAACAGTAATTCATTTCATCCTTAATTGGGCATCTTTAGGAAGGAGATGCTGGGCATTTTTTTCTAGACAGCTGAATTTCAAAGAATTTTATATATCACCTCGCACAAGTAGATAGAAGAAGTCTTTTCTTGAGAAACCATCTCGGCATGAAAAGAATTTACTTGCAGAAATGTATTTGGATATTTTCTTTTAGATTGTTGTTGTTGTTGTTGTTGTTTAGTCGCTAAGTGGTGTCCGACTCTGCGACCCCATGGACTGTAGCCCGCCAGGCTCCTCTGTCCAAAGAATTTCCAAGGCAAGAATATTGGAGTGGGTTGCATTTCCTTCTCCGGCTTTGTTTTAGATTACATCCCTAAATCATCTCCTTGCTGATGATTACAACAGTGATTTAAAAATAATAGTAGAGACTTAAAATGATATTTGCTCCATTTTATAAGCTCTCAAGTGTTTTAGCCTGGTAGACACAGGAAGACAAAGGGGCATGATTTTGTTCCCCAAGATTTTATTCTGAAATATTTCAAACAGATAGAAAATGGGATATTTTGGAGAAAGAGCACCCAATGCCCACACCTAGATGCTACAATTAACATTAAGGGTCTGCAAAACTCTGTCTCTGTTTATCCACTGCTCTCTTTATCCATTGATCCATCTCCATTTTTTGATGCCAAGAGCCTAACTTGAGTTGTCAACTGCTCTCTGTCAGGGAGAGGATTTGAAGAGGCATCTTCTTCTAGCCTGTTTAGATAGCAGAAACGGGCGAGATATCCTAGTGGCTGGAAGAGTACATTCTATTTCCCCAGCAATAGAAGTCCACCAGCTGCCTCATGGGTTGGATGCTGTTCCCTCTCTTGACACTTGCCTTTCATCATAAGTTTCTTCCATCAAGCTCTGCACCCAGCTAACAATAATGTGGCATAGCTTTTCTCATCCAACCAGAAATAAACCAAGCTTTCCCTGGGTCAGCCTGGGGCATTGTTTGAGGAGTTCTAAGCTCAGTAAAAAGGAGGTCTTCTAAATACAGATAACATATATCACATACACCTATCTCAAGGATTCAACTCTATGAATCTTATATCTGTATGCTTTCATATAACCATCACACAGTTCCAGATAGCAAGTATTTCCAGAAGCCTCCCTTGAGCCCCGCATTAGTCAGGAAACCACCTCCTACAAGGAGACCACAAATCTGACTTCAGAAACCCTAAATTACTCATACCTGTTCTCTAATTTCATATACATGGATTTAGACACAATCTGCTTTTTTGTCTGGCCTCAGCATTGTTGAACGTACCCGTGTTGTTGCATGTAGCTCATTCTTTTGAACAAGGAAATGGTAAAGATAAAACAAGGAGACTTACAGGATTCTTTAGTAACTAACAGAATTCAGATTCTTCCCATATTGTCTACTTGGATGTCTTTTTTCATTTTTCAATGTCTATTTTTCATTCTTTTCAAAATTTTTTGCTTTTGCTGGTGCCTCAAGCATGTGTTTCATCTGGCTTCAGGGAGAGGCACTTCTTACCAAAGTTCACTGATTTCCAGAATAGTTGACTACAAATATTTATTGACTCTCAGTCAGATAATGGGTGTATCTTTGACTTTCCTGGCATTTTTGTTTATGCCAGTAGTTCTCAACTGGGGTCTATTGCCCGACCAGGGAGCATTTGGCAATGTCTGGAGAGATTTCTAGTTATCTCTGGACCACAAGGAAAGTTCTGTTAGTATCTAGTGGGTAGAAGTCAGGGATGCTGAGAACATTCTACCATGCAAAGACATCACCCAAGGCAGAGCGTTATGTGGTCCTGAATGTTAATGCAAAAGTGGAGAAACCTGGGTTACACCTTTTATCCATTTCGAACAAATCTCTTCAAACATGATAGCTGTGATGGTCTAGCTCAACCTAGACTTCTGCTCTACCACTGAACGCATTCTCTGGCGGCCAGTTGGGGGCTCTTCCAGTTGCACACAATGAGCTTCCCAGGTGACGCTAGTGGTAAAGAACCTGCCTGTCAATGCAGGAGACATAGGAGACTCGGGTTCGATCCCTGAGTTGGGAAGATCCCCTGGAGGAGAGCATGGCAACCCACTCCACTATTCTTGCCTGGAGGATCCCATGGACAAAGGAATCTGACAGGCTACAGTCCATAGGGTCACACAAAGTCAGACACAACCTTAGCAGCTTGGCACACGCACATACTTGTTTACAGTGTTTCGGGTGTACAGCAAAGTGATTCTATTATATATATATATATATATATATATGCTGCTAAGTTGCTTCAGTCGTGTCCGACTCTGTGAGACCCCATAGACGGCAGCCCACCAGGCTCCCTCCTCCCTGGGATTCTCCAGGCAAGAAGACTGAATGGGTTGCCATTTCCTTCTCCAATGCATGAAAGTGAAAAGTGAAAGTGAAGTCACTCAGTTGTGCCTGACTCTTCGTGACCCCATGGACTGCAGCCTGACAGGCTCCTCCGTCCATGGGACTTTCCAGGCAAGAGTACTGGAGTGGGGTGCCATTGCCTTCTCTGAATATATATATGTACACATAAATATATAAAGAATTGTAATATTCATTTCCATTATCAGATTATAAGATATTAAATATAGTTCCCTGTGCTTTACAGTAGGTAAGGATTTGGAGTTTTAAAAAAAAAAAAAAAAAACTATTCATTTGCATTTCTCCTGAGTGCCTAGCCTAGTCTATTGATGGTAAGCAAGGTTTTCCGATTCAGTTCATTTTGTAAACAGTGTATAAATTCAACATCCAACATCCTGTGATGAAGTAAAGTAAGTGAAAGGAAGTCACAAGTCTCCACTAGTCCCTTTCAGATACTGGTAATCAGAGCTACTCGCTAGCAGAACTAATAATTTAAGATTTCATTTCTGTTTGACACTTTCCACTAAGACAGGGATGGAAGGACACTGTAAGGCAGGAGGAAAACGCCAAAAGCCATAGACTCTCTGTAAATGAACCAAATATTTCCTGCCTTTTAAGTGGTTAAGGAGTGAGGAGATTTCTAAGTCAATGTTGTGGACGTGAATATTACAATGGGATCCAGGGCTTCCAGGATGGAGGTGTTTGAGCTTCCTAAGTGGGGAGAAAAGCAAGAACCAATTAACTCCTGTTTCCTCTTGTTTTAACTTCAGCCTCTCAACAGAGCTCAGAGGAAAACATTTTGGCTATTCAGGAATCCCTTGCATTGGGTGATTACAGAGACTGTCTTACAGTGTCATTAATTGGACTTGACAGGGAAGAAAATCAAGAATTTCACTGTGCCTCTTGTAGAGGGTATGAAACTGAAGCCGAATGGTGGGTCAGCCACAGAACAGAAGTCTATAGGATGCCCCATCTATTCTTTAACCTCCGGACTCAAGTCCGGTCAATGTCCCACCTTGCTTTCCTTGAATCACCGCTTAGAGGAAGGAAGGAAAAGGCTTGTTACAGAAGCCTTGAGGAGGAATCTCAAGGTTTTGGATCCAGCTCTCTGCTCGATCCCCGATTAAGTCTGAGCCTTAAACCAGTTTAAAAGCAGAAAGACATATGGTCAATAAAGCCCTTCCTCTTATGTGCTATTCAAAACAAAACTGCTGGGGCTGGGAAGTTGGGGTATTAAAAAGCAATCTAGTGTCCTGTCCATTCAAGAAACCCCTCTGGAGGGAGAGAGAGGCTGAGAAACTTTGTAAAAAAAAAAAATGGTTTAGGGTGAAGGGAGGGAGGAATAAAGAGGCTTATCAAGGCAAGCTGAACTTTGGCGGCTAAGCGCTGGAGTGAGCCGCGCTCCCCCCTGCCGGGGAGTTGATGAATAATCCTGGGTCTGGCTGGGGGACTGAGCCAACCGCCATCAAGGCGGGACTCAGCCATTCTAAACGCAAATGAGGGGGCCCTTTCCACCCAGGCCTAAAGGGGAAGGATTAGAAGAGGGAGTTCAAAGCTCTAAAATGGCTCATTCGTGCTTTCTTTTTTTCCTGCTCCCCTCAACCCTTTATTTTGTAAAGGGACCAGAAATATGGTTGGTTATTATCTCAAGTTATTGCTACAAAGAATTTCGAAATTAAAAGATAAGCGCACTGAGGAAGCTTAGTAATTTTCATAAAAGAGGACTTAAAACAGATGTGACCTCTTTCACGGAAGCACGCTTGAAAAAATAGAAAAGCATTTTTAACATAGCAGGGGGACATCACGTGGCCTTGCGTTTGTCTCCAGAGCATCACTGTGTGTGAATATCAGGCGGGTACGGAGAGAGGACCAATGTGCTAACTCCACTGCAAATGGCTGGGAAAAGTGCTTTCATCTTCCTGGGCCTGAGGTAGATGACCTGAGTCTGTATACCAGATCTTCTGCTAACTAGATAATTTAATTTTTTAAAATGTTGAATACTGCTTCCCTGGGGCTCAGTGGTAAAGATCTGCCTGCCAAGGCAGAAGACATGGGTTCGATCCCTGGTCCGGGAAGATCCCACATGCTGCGGAGCAACTAAGCCCAAGTGCCACAACTGCTAAGCTTGTGCCTTGGAACCCGGGAGCCACGACTTACTGAAGCCCCGGCCCCTGAGAACCCACGCTTCTCAACAAGAAAAGTCACCGCAGTAAGAAGCCCTCGCACCCTCTCACCGCAACTAGAGAAAAGCCTGAGCAGCAGTGAAGACGCAGCAGAGCCAAAAATAAATAATTACTCAAACGATTTTTAAAATGTTGAGTAACCTGCCATTCAGAAAGTGTTCAGGTCATCCAAACCACAGTCCGATCTGTAAGCCAAGCCAAGATTTTGTCAACAACTTAACCCTTTTCCTCCTCCTATAATGAGATGGATCTTTCCCTGTTTGCTTTGGACTATTGCCACACCAGTTTGCTTTTGAAGGTTCTCAGGCTGTTAAAATGTGAATCATTGGGTGTTTGCCCCAGTTCCTTCCTTCACCAGAACCCCTATAGCTTTGTGTCAATTCTTACCAAACCATAGGTTTTCCTCTGCTCATCTCTTGCATAGCTGCTCTGAGTAATGCTGCAAGGAAATGGGAGGGTTCCTCTGTGATTTCATAAGAGAAACCAAAAGGCAAGTATATGAACAGTAGTGCTTCTAAGTAGCCAAAGAGACAAACATTTAAACATATTCAGAAATTACAGAGACTCCCCTGGGAGTGCAGCGGCCAAGAGCTTCCACTGCAGGAACCCCGGTTGTGTAATGAGATACCACGTGCCCCGCAATGAGGCAAAAAAATTAATAAAAATTATTTTTTTAAAAAAGAGAAAGACATTGCAAGCCCACCAAGTTATAGTGATTACTAGATCTTCCGCTGTCTTTTTGCAGGCAAAGAGTTGTGTCCTGAATGACACAAAGGGTTTTCCAAATTATGGGAACGATTTGTGTGTGTGTATGTGGTTTGTTGTTGTTGTTGTTTTTTGTCACTGTGTGAAGTGTATTTTGTCTGTTTCCATCAAAATAAAATGCTAGTCACTCAGTCATGTCCAGCGCTTGAACTGTAGCCCACCGGTCTCCTCTGTCCATGGAATTCTGCAGGCAAGAATATTGCATTGGGAAGCCATTCCCTTCTCCAGGGGATCTTCCCAAGCCAGGAATGGAACTCACATCTCTTGTGTCTCCTGCATCAGCAGGCAGATTCTTCACCACTGTGCCACCTGGGAAAACCACAGTAGGCATTCTTTTAGGATCCCACAGAAGTATTTTAAGTTCTTTTAAAATCAAAAGAAGAAGTGAATATAATCTGGCCTGGATTACATTAGTCTTTAAACCAATGTAACCATAAAATATAAATGTTATAAATCTTATAATGAAAAGAAGAGCCCATGAAGGCAAAGGTGCCTGGCACTCGTGAGTCACAACACAACTTTGACCAAGTATATATAGGACATTGGGCTGGATATTTTGCAAATCATATGTATTAGGTTTTTCCAGAGAAATAGAATTAGCAGGAGGTGTATATAAGATAGGAAACAGCTTATGTGGTTATGGAGGCTGAGAAGTCCCACAATTAGCTGTCTACAAGCTGTATACCCAGGAAAGCTGGTGGTATTATTCAGCCTGAGTCCAAAGACCTGGGAATCAGAGGAGCCTATGGTGTTTCTTCCAGTCTGACGTGGGAGGCCTGAGAACTAGGCTTGGGTGTGGGCAGAGGGATGTTGATTTAAGTCCTACAGTCCAAAGGCCCAGGACCCAGGAGCCCTGAAGTTCAAGGTCAGGAGAAGATGGACATCCTAGCTCAAGAAGTGAGAGCAAGGACTCATCTTTCTTTCGCCTTTTTGGTGGGTTCTGTTCAAGCCGCCAAAGGATTGGATGATACCTGCCCGGGTGAGGGAACACTTTACTTAGTCTACCATTCAAATGCTAATATCTTTCTAAAAAAACGCTTCCTAGATCCACTCAGATACAAGGTTTGACCAGCATCCTGGGCAGTCCTTAGCCCTGTCTAGGTGACTGGTAACCTTAGCCATCAATCATAGAAGATACCGCAAAACCTTTGAACAGTCTCCTCTTGAAAGTACAGTGTTAAGGACAAATTTGACTTTGGGGAGCACCCATTTAGTCACCTTTGTATTACCAAAATAAATCAAATAAAGAAGATGTTTTCCCGTCATGCTTAGAGATGGTAGAGGAATTTATAAGGTAGCCAGGTGTAGGAATTTTTGTATACTAAGGGGCTCATCAATAACATTCAATTTCATAGCTTACATTTCATGAAAATCAGTACATTTTTAACATTATTATACTGATGGCATCCTGCCTTGGAGACGGTTTCATGCCCAAGTGCCATGTTACGGTGGAGAGGATGGAAGGAGGGGGCTTAACATGCGGTCCAGACAGCAACTTTTATAAGGTCGGGGTGGAGAAAAAGACTGAAGAAATAACACCAAGGATGTGATTCTCTCACCTGCCTCAAATTCAGCAATTTCAGAACCATTGCTCTGAATTCATTCCTGTCCAAATTGAGCCCTGTGTAGATTCAATACACAAAAGGATGGAAGGGACCAGCCATAGGGGTCTCGGCACTAACTGTATACAATATGAGCATCTATTTGAATCCACGTATATATGAGCTATAAATATATATTAATCTCTTGATTTGTTTGCTTGTTTGTTTTTATATTGAGTATAGTCACTTAATAGAGGCTGTGATAATTTCAGGTGTACAGCGGAACGACTCAGACATACATATACATGTATCCTTTCTCCCCTAAACTCCCCTGCTACTCCCCTCCCACCCAGGCTGCCACATAACATTGAACAGAGTTCCCTGGGCTACACAGTAGGTCCTTGCTGGTTATCCATTTTAGATATAGCAGTGTGTGCCTGTCCATCCCATGTTGCCTAACTTTCCCTTCCCCAATTTAGCCCCCTGGTAACCATTAAGTGCATTCTCTGAGTCTGTTTTGTAAGTAAATTTATTTGTATCATTTCTTTTTAGGTTCTGCATATAAGGGATATCATATGATATTTCTCCTTCTCTGACTTACTTCATCGGTATGACTATCTCTAATTTGGCTTTTATTTGAGGGGATGCATGTACCCAGGGATCTCTGATTCTCACAGAAAAAGTGAGCGTATTTCCAACTCCTTCTGCCACCTCTTCTGGCATGAGGTCAGTAGATGTAGGGGCCTCTTGACCTCAAGGCTCCTGATGACAGGGTGTGGGACACAGGAAGGGGCTTGGGAGATGTGTGTATGTGCTCAGTCATTTCCGACTATTTGTGATCCCATAGACAGTAGCCTGCCAGGCTCCTCTGTCCATGGAATTTTCCAGGCAAGAATACTAGAGTGGGATGCCATTTCCTACTCCAGGGGATCTTCCCGATCCAGGGATTGAACCTGCATCTCTTGTGTCTCCTGGATTGGCAGGTGAATGCTTTTCCTCTGAGGGACCTGGGAAGCCAAGTGCAGGGTTTGGAACATGGGCAGGGGCTTGGGAGAACCTGTCTAAATAAACCAGTGTGAACTTCCTACTGGGGAAGAGCTTTCCTTTCTGATGTCACGGGTTGACTTTGGCCATGACCAACATCTCTCTATAGTGGACTGCTCATATTTGATGCTGTTAACAAAGTTCATCTTTATTTAGAGGATGAAGGAGTTCACTTCCTGCTCCTGAAATGTGAGTCTGTAAGTGCTGTAAATGGTCACTTTCTGCGGATTTCCAAGGACCAACGTGCAAGTTGGTGTTGGTGCCTTGAATATGCCCCTGAAGTGACTGGCAATCTCTTGATGAACTTTGGCAAGCTGGAAAGTGTAATAGTAATAGCCAGCTTGATTCCTCTGTGCTTGCCATTTCCTCATTTAATCTACATGAGACATGACCACCCCCACTCTGTAAACAGGCGAACTGACACACTGAGGGGGTTAAGTAGCCTGGTCAGGAGTTTGGGGAAGACTGGATCCCAGAGGTGTGACATCATTGCCCATGCTCCTAACCACTGGACTATACGGCCACTCTGCTACAGAGATGGCGGGGTTGTCTCTCCTACAGAGAGTCATAATGCAAATTTCAAAAGTCCAACACAGCCTTTGGAACCAGCCAGCTCTCACTTTTTTTTAATATTTATTTATTTGGCTGCACCAGGTCTTAGTTGTGCATGTGGAATCTAGTTCCCTGACCAGGGATCTAATCTGGCCCCCCTGTGTTAGGAATGGGGAGTCTTAACTGCTGGATAACCAGGGAAGTCCCCTGGATCTGACTGTTAAAAAAGGCTCTTTTTGCCAATTTCTCACCCGTTGATTAAAAGACAGAGGAGAGGTCTAATACCATTGCCTTGGATTTTTATTGTATGGATTCAAGGTGATGTACACAGGACTCTGGATGGTGGCTGGCATTCTGTGAAAATCCATCAAGATCTATGATTACTGGCATCATGCCTACACCTTTGCATTCATAGTTTCAACCCTGGTTTTTAACTATCCCAGTGATGATCTGTTTTTACCTTCCTACCTGTCCCAAAGCTAAATTGTTTGATAAACTGTTTTGCTAAAAATACTCTCAGTTTGACCAATTATAGGGCTCTGATCTACATGTTTCCAAACTAAAAATTTCTCCGACTCTCCACTGGTATCTTTATCACCATGGTCAGCTGTATGAATATATTTGGATGATTATGTTAGACCATTGTTCTACATTTCTATCTTTTGTTCTCTGGTCCACTTGACATCATGAAAGGAATATGAGGTTTTAACTACACCACAGTCACTAAGATTATGCAGCTGTAAGCCATGTAGTAATTAAAGCTAATATGGTCCTCAATAGTATAAGACTTGTAAATGAATTTCAAGATACATCACTTCAGCAGCTGGGTTGCTGATTTTCTCTGTTTACACTTTTTACTAAAGTTTATAGTCTTCAAATTATGTGAATAAGTGGAACATTAAAAATGAGGATGATTTCTGTAGCTTCAGTTCACTTCAGGAGCTTCAGTTCAGTCCACTTCAGTTGCTCGGTTGAGTCTGACTCTTTGAGACCCCATGAACCGTAGCACACCAGGCCTCCTTGTCCATCACCAACTCCCAGAGTTTACCCAAATCATGTCCATTGAGTCGATAATGCCATCATCTCATCCTCTGTCATCCCCTTCTCCTCCTGCCCTCAATCTTTCCCAGCATCAGGATCTTTTCCAATGAGTTGGCTCTTTGCATCAGGTGGCCCAACTATTGGAGCTTCAGCTTCAGTCCTTCCAATGAACACCCAGGACTGGTCTCCTTTAGGATGGACTGGTTGGATCTCTTTGCAGTCCAAGGGACTCTCAAGAGTCTTCTCCAACACCACAGTTCAAAAGCATCAATTCTTTGGTGCTCAGCTTTCTTCACAGTCCAACTCTCACATCCATACATGACTACTGGAAAAACCATCATCTTGACTAGACGGACCTTTGTTGGCAAAGTAATGTCTCTGCTTTTTAATATGCTGTCTAGGTTGGTCATAACTTTCCTTCCAAGGAGTAAGCATCTTTTAATTTCATGGCTGCAATCATCATCTGCAGTGATTTTGGAGCCCCAAAAATAATGTCAGCCACTGTTTCCACTGTTTCCCCATCTATTTCCCATGAAGTGATGGGACCAGATGCCTTGATCTTATTTTTCTGAATGTTGAGCTTTAAGCCAATCTTTTCGCTCTCCTCTTTCACGTTCATCAAGAGACTCTTTAGTTCTTCTTCACTTTCTGCCATAAGGGTGGTGTCGTCTGCGTATCTGAGATTACTGATATTTCTCCTGGCAATCTTGATTCCAGCTTGTGCTTCCTCCAGCCCAGCATTTCTCACGATGTACTCTGCATATAAGTTAGATAAGCAGGGTGACAGTATACAGCCTTGATGTATTTCTTTTCCTATTTGGAACCAGTCTGTTGTCCCATGTCCAGTTCTAACTGTTGCTTCCTGACCTGCATACAGGTTTCTCAAGAAGTGGGTCAGGTGGTCTGGTATTCCCAACTCTTTCAGAATTTTCCACAGTTTATTGTGATCCACACAGTCAAAGGCTTTGGCATAGTCAATAAAGCAGAAATAGATGTTTTTCTGGAACTCTCTTGCTTTTCTGATGATCCAGCAGTGTTGGCAATTTGATCTCTGGTTCCTCTGCCTTTTCTAAATTCAGCTTGAACATCTGGAAGTTCATGGTTCACATATTGCTGAAGCCTGCCTTGGAGAATTTTGAGCATTACTTTACTAGTGTGTGAGATGAGTGCAATTGTGCGGTAATTTGAGCATTCTTCGGCATTGCCTTTCTTTGGGATTGGAATGAAAACTGACCTTTACCAGTTCTGTGCCCACTGCTGAGTTTTCCAAATTTGCTGACATATTGAGTGCAGCACTTTCACAGCATCATCTTTTAGGATTTGAAATAGCTCTACTGGAATCCCATCATCTCCACTAGATTTGTTTATAGTGATGCTTCCTAAGGCCCACTTGACTTCACATTCCAGGATGTCTGGCTGTAGGTGAGTGATCACACCATCATGGTTATCTGGGTAGTGAAGATCTTTTTTGTATAGTTCTTCTTTGTATAGTTGCCACCTCTTCTTAATATCTTCTGTTTCTGTTAGGTCCCTACCATTTCTGTCCTGTATTGTGCTCGTCTTTGCATGAAATGTTCCCTTGGTATGTCTCATTTTCTTGTAGAGATCTCTAGTCTTTCCCATTCTATTGTTTTCTTCTATTTCTTTGCATTGATCGCTGAGGAAGGCTTTCTTATCTCTCCTTGCTATTCTTTGGAACTCTGCATTCAAATGGGCATATCTTTCCTTTTCTCCTTTGCTTTAGATTACTAGAATTTTATGGTCAATTTTACATCAAGTTGTGTTATGCAGAGGATTAAATGTCTTTTGATATTGTTTACCTGAATCTTTGATTTCCTTATAATAACTATTTCTGAAGGACAATAGACTTCCTAAGTCATGCTGAGAGAATGATAGACCAAATATCAAAGAGGAATAAGAAAACCAGCATTTGGTTTTAGTTCTTAGAGTAAAGTGTCTGACTTCTAACAAGAAAATAAATATTTTTGAACCTCAGTTTTCTTATCTGTAAATAATAATAGACTCTGGCTAATTTCCAAGACTATGTGGATGAAATATATAGGATCAATCTCTCGACAACTATAATGCAACCTATATGGGTAAAATAGTATTATAGTTAGTGCAGAAAAGTCTCTTAAGTTTGCCAGCCAAAGCAATTCATTTTCTTGCTGGGTCTGTTTGCATCTGAGTGATGCCTTGCTCTCTTTTGATCCATGGAAGGTGGACAAAGTAAAACCAAAAGTGTTTCTGGGAATGGCTTCTGAAGCCCTTGGCATGTCTTCAAACTAGTCCCTTCTCTGTTGCCAGCCAGTGTGGATTCCAGAGTCCTACTGTTACTGGATTGGAGGTCCTGGGGAGAGTTGCCCAGGAGCACTGACCACTGCCCAGACTGTCATAAGACTGCAGTTACATCCACATGGACTTCCACAAACAAGAAACAAACATCTTGGTACATATATACAGTGGAATGTTACTCTGCCATAAAAAAGAACAAAACAATGCCATTTGCAGCCCCATGGCTGGACCGAGAGATTGTTATACTGACTGAAGTAAGTCAGATGGTGGTTTGGTTTTAGTTGCTAAATCATATCCAATTCTTGTGATCCCATAGACTGTAGCCCACCAGGCTCCTCTGTCCATGGCATTTCCCAGGCAAGAATATTGAAGTAGGGTACCATTTCCTCCTGTAGGGAATCTTTCTGACCCAGGGATCGAAACTAAGTTTCCTGCATTGCAGGCAGATTCTTTACCACTGAGCCACCAGGGAAGCCTGAAGTAAGTCAGAAGAGGAAGACAAATATCATATGATATCACTTATATATGGAATCTTAAAAAAAGAAAGGTACAAATGAACTTATTTACAAAACAGAAACAAGCTCACAGACATAGAAAACAATCTTATGGTTACCAGGGGAGAATAGGGGGAGGGTTAAATTGAGAGATTAAGATTGACATATACACACATATAGAATAGATAAACAGTAAGGACCTACTGTGTAACACAGGGAGCTCTACTCAACATTCTGTAATGACTTATATGGGAAAAGAAACTTAAAAAGAATGCACACACACACACACCATATATATATATAACTGATTCACTTTGTTGCACAGTGTAAACTAACACACGATTGTACTGGGTTGCCCAAAAAGTTCGTTCATGTTTTCCATTAGATATGGAAAATCCAAACGAACTTTTTGGCTAACCCAATAAAACAAATATGCTTCATTAAAAATTTTAAAAGTTACAAACTCCAGAAAGAAAGAAACAAATATCTATTACATTTAGCCCTTGAACTTCTGCACTGTTCATTTCAACACTTGGTCTGTCCTGACTAATACAAGCAATATGAATTCTGTATTCCACAAAATTATGCAATCAAAACACCTTTAGCTTCCTTTTTCCAAGAAGAAAAATAACTGCAATTATCTGGACTTTATATTTCATATATATAGGCCATAATAAGTCATATTAATAAAAGTGGAATTTCTAATGGATACAGTTCATTTTGATTCGAAGAGGTGTTGGACCAAAGGAAAGTCCATTTACTTTTACTATTTCTAAATCTCTCTTCTTTTATGGGTGTTCCCACTGTAGGAGTGGAAGATTCATTTTTCACCTTTATGGTTCAAAGTCTTAGAAGTTTAAACCACTTGGTAGATTCAGTCAATGCTTTTGATACTGACACATTCTTACTTTGCAATTTAGAGACAATCTGAGTGATCAAGGATTAGTTGTTTGAGGAACTGGGTAGTTGGATTCAGATTGGGTTAATGATCACCCACAAATCCAATCAATTCTGTGCTCTAGTTTTTATGGCTAGAAATAAAGAAAAAGCTTTTTTGGTAGAGTGCCTTGCCTGTCCAAAGGGATGTGTGTGTGTCTTGTGAAATGAAGAATTAATGGAATCCACGTCCAGAATCCATTTCCATCAGGATAAGAGCATGTGACCTTGGTGTGACACACATTTGATCGCAAATGGCACCTCTAAAAATACCAGTTATCAACTGTCTGCAGTAACAAAGAGAATATTGTGAGAAATGTGTTGAAAGAGCTTAGAGTGACAAATACAAAAGCATATAAAAATATGGGTTTTTAAAAATTTCAAGCATGACTTTGAAAAGAAAGGGAAAACATATGTACTAGAAATCTCCCCACTCAATTAAACATTTCATTATTAATGGCAAGCCCATGCTGGTGGAATGAGAATGGGTATCATTTGAGTGGGAAAGTTCACAGCCATTTCGAATGTCCAATTTCCCTTTTGAGATAAAGGCAGGCATTAAGATCCTGGATCCTTACTGAGCATCCTGGTTGAAGAGGGGAACCTGCACCAGGTTACGCCAATAATTGCCAGCCCCCCAGGATCCCAGCTCAGAAATTTTTGTGTGTTCTCAGGAGACAAAAATGACTGATCATCAAAGGCAGTGGAGCACAGCAGGACTGTCATAAGCCTGAAGTTACAACTTAGACATGCAATAGAAAATATCATCGCTACCTCTCCAGTGCATTGCCTGTAGTAATTAAAAACTTGATCCCTGCTGTTTTATCATCTCATTAGCAATGGGGGCACAAGACTTTTATCCTTGTTTGTCAGGAATCAAACATACCAGAGGAACTCTGATTATAAATTGATGAAAGTAAAGTTAAACTTTTAAATAAGAGAAGTGACTGTTCACAATGTTTTTTTAAAGCTGATTAAAGAGATCCTCTTTTTTTTTCTATAAAAATAATATCTCTGTCCAGGCTCGAACGGTAGAGGTCATCTCTAGGATGGCTCCATCCTATGCATTTTGTAAAGGGGGTTCGCTTTGTGAGCAGTTCTGATTTAAAATAAATACCAGTCCTGTAAAACTTCCGAAAGCATGGATACAAAGGATGTCCTCCTTTTCAAGGCTTTTGATGAAGTTGAAACACCTTCTACCCTGTCGGTGATGTGTGTTCTAACGTCTTTTATGGAGGGTGGCGAGCCTCACCGTTTAAAAAGCCAGGCAAGGTTTCTATTTATTTTAATAACTCGTCTTTATAAATGAGGACAGGTGAAGGAACAGGGGCTTCGTTGAAGCAGCTAATTTCTCCAACCTTTGTTTCCAAAATAGAAAATTTCCTTTGGAACTCACATGTTTCCTTGGGGTCCAAAGGATTCTAGCAACTGTAACCTCTTCCGTGGCACTCTGTCAGTTTCTAATCAATGCTCCAGAGCATGTGGGGGTTTCGGATTTGAAGAAAGAACAGTTTATGGGACATTTTATTTTATTTCATTCATCTCCCACCCACAATGAATTACTTATCTGTGCATTCAAACTACACATACCAACAGCCATGCTGGGAATCAAAAAACACAATTAAGCTCCTTTTCTGCAGTGAGTTTTAAACTTTCTCCTCTCCACACTCTACACATTTCTTTGTAAACGAGGCCAGGTGAAGGAACTGGGGCTTTGCTGAGGCAGCTAATTCCTCCAAATTTTGTTTCCAAAACTGTGGCTAACTTGTTTGAGGAACAATAATCCAGATAGCTTCAGAAGTAAAATAATAATAATAATAAAAGCCATATATTCTTAACTTCAAGACTCCTGCTGTTTGGGGTCAGACCATTCTTTGCTGGGAACTGATCTGTGCATCCTAGGGTGTTAAGCAGTATCCTGGTTCTCTCATCCCTTAGATGCCAATGGCTGTCCACCTCCTGTTGTGACAATGAATAGAGTCTCCACACACTGCCAAAGGTCACTGTGCGGCAGAACCACTCCGGGTGAGAGCACTGGGACATGGGTACATAGCATACTGCATTTCTCTCTGTCTGCCCATCTGTCTGTCCACTTGTCTCTCTTTCTCTCTCACACAAGCATACAAAATCATGAACACAGGGTCCATTCTGAAAAGGCACACAAAAGTCTACCTGGTAATAAGTAGTTTCCTTTCCTAGGTGGAGGGTGGGGGTGCAACAGGGAAGAAGGTCTGCTCTGCTTTCCCCTGCACTCTCTTCAAAACCTTTAAGGAAAATATTTATTTATTTAATTTGGCCGTGCTGGGTCGTAGTTGTGATATGCGAACTCTTTAGTTGTGGCATGCAAACTCTTAGCTATGCATGTGGGATCTAGTTCCCTGACTAGGGATCGAAGCCAGGTCCCCTGCATTGGGAATGCGCATCTTAGCCACTGGACCACAGAGAAGTCCCCACCCTACAATATCTTTTAAATCATATGCCTCGTGTGTACATTACCTCTTGTAAGCAAGCAAACGAACGAACAAATGAAGGAATGAATAATTCAAGCCGGGAGATTTCCCAGAGATAAATAAGTGAAGAATGAAATTAATGAGTCAATAAACAAGTACATGAGTGGATAAGTTATGATATTATGCTGAGGCCCCCTGCACGTTCTATAAACAGACTAATCAATTAACTAACTCTGATGGTGTAAAGCTTCAGTCACTCAGTTGTGTCCTTCTCTTTGCAATCCCACGGACTGTAGCCTCTGTCTGTGGAATTCACCAGGCAAGAATACTGGAATGGGTTGCATCCCCTTTCCCAAGGGATCTTCCCAACCCAAGGACTGAACCTGGGTCTCCTACATCGCAACAGATTCTTTACCATGAGCCACCAGGATGCAAACATAGCATTAATCAAAATTATTCTAGTAAAAACAAGAGTGTACTTAAAGAAAGTGACTGAGGGAGGTGTTTCTGATTTTATTCTGTCATTATAAGCAGCATCAATCAAGCATGTGTACTTTTTTTTTTCCCCAGTTGGCAAATGAAAATAGTCTTATTTTTCCCTATGTATACTTTATTTTTTTTAATATTTATTTGGCTGGGCCAGGTCTTAGTTGCACCATGTAATACCTAGTTCCCCAAACAGGAATTGAACACAGGCCTCTTGCACTGGGAGTGTGGAGTCTTAGCCACTGGACCAGGTAAGTCCTCCTGTGTATGCTTTTGTTGGTTTGCACTTAGTTGTAGCCTACTCTTTCCGACCCCATGGACTATAACCTGCCAGGCTCCTCTGTCCATGGAATTTTCCAGACAAGAATACTGGAGTGGGTTGCCATTTGCTACTTGAGGGGACCTTCCTGACCCAGGGACTGAACCCGTGTCTCCTGCGTCCCCTGCACTGGCAAGCAGATTCTTTACCACTGTGACACCTGGGAAGCATCGTATACTTCAATACCTTAAAATACCCTATGCAGTCATCTCCGCTTCCAAGCAAATGAATAAATGAGCAACTCAAGCCAACGATTCATAAAGGACGAACCCATTTTACAAGGAAAGAAATCGAGAAGGATGACATTTTTTGGAGGAGCTGGCCTTGTGCTCATTTAATAGGTTTGAGGTGATTATGCCAGCATTTGTTCTGTCTTGGGGCAGCTGCCTCTGGCGGATGGTGTGGTCAAGGTCCTGGCTGCCCAGTAGGCAGCACTGGGGTGCCTGGTCTCTTTTGAAAGATGTTATTATTCGTGTTCCTTGTACCAGTCTGAGAAGCTGTACAAAACCATCCTTGTGGTAATGGGTAGGTCTAGTTTAGGATAAGCTGCAGTGGTATTACAAGGATATAAAGTTGTACAACATGTAACTGGGAGTCAGCCCAGGGTTGTACGAGCAGCCGTGAAACTTGGCTCCATCACTGCCGGTAAAGTTGGGCAAACTTGGCAAAAAGCACATTACCCAGAGCCATGCTGACTCATCTGGAGCAAAGAGACTGGACTAGATGATTCCTGTCAAGCCATTCAATGTCCATGGCCAGGCAGATCTTGAGGATTTCAGTAAGTGGGGGAAAAAACAGATTCTTCTTCTTGAAGCTAAATTGGAAAGTAGATTATTCAACTGATAACAGTATTTAAACCACATGATTATGTGGAAGACACATTCTGCTCCAGGAAATGCCTTTTTCAATTTTGTCAGACCCTCTCCCAGAGTATAGCCTCTCCCCTTGATGATTTACAGATATTTAATGTGATTATTCGAGGAAGGCATGGCAACCCACTCCAGTATTCCTGCCTGGAGAATCCCATGGACAGAGGAGCCTGGCGGGCTCTGGTTCTTGGGGTCGCAAAGAGTTCAATATGACTAAGAAACTAAGCACAATGTGATTATTCACATCAAATTCATGCATAACATGAAGTTAGAAAACAGCAAATATTATAAATAGCAGAATCAAGGATCTAGATATTCTGAAAGTTTAGAAAACTTAGCGAGAGAATGATCATCAGTTCTGCTGTAGTGTATCATATGCCTGCCTAGAAACCACAGTGCTATGAAAATAGAAATCACACAGTTTATGAGAAAAATAAGGCTGGAACATAATGCTCAAAAAGTTCATCAGGAATGCTTTGTAAAAAAGATATTAATAGAGTTAAAATGCCAGCATGGCTTTACACATGTTAAATGACTACAAAAATACATTAATACTACAGTGACTATGGCACTTTACCTGATTAAAGACCTGATGTTTGCCTGTGGCCTCAGAAGCATTATAGGTGATGAGTTATCATGAGGTGGTGAAAATATTTCCCGAAATTGAAGGAAATGATGTCAGCCCATATCTCAGGTGTATCTCATGAAACCTGTGTGAACCAGGTCAGTGCTTAAGGTGTGTGTGTGTGCATGCACTGTGTGTATTCTTTCTGCCTGATTCATCACCTGCAGTTTTCTGTAGTCCCCTAGCATTTCTCAAAGACGAAGTTGCCCCTGAGCAAATGTGAGTTCCATGTTACGTTCAAATTGTCCCCTAATACACCAACTGTGTGGAAACAAATTTGTATTTTTGAAACCCACATCAGGGCAGAATTAGCACATGGAATAGAAAATGTAATTTAAAGGGCAATAATAATACATAACATTTGTACTTGGCTTACTGTGTGCCAGGCACACTGCCAATAATTAACATGTACTAACACTCTTCAATCTCAATAACCTCTGTAAGATAGGTGTAGTTATTTTTAAAAAATTTATTGGAGTGCAGTTGATTTATAATGCTATGTTAGTTTCAGGTATACAGACAGTGATTCAGCCATATATATGTATAGAGTATATATAGATATATATTCTTTTTTAGATTCTTTTCCCTTATGGGTTATTACAAAATACTGAGTATAGTTTCCTTGTGGTATACAATGAGATCCTTGTCATTTATTTAATGTATAGTAGTGTATACGTTTCCCTCCCCATCCCTCTTCCCCTTTGACAACCATAAGTATGTTTTCTATATCTGTGAGCTGATTTTTTTTGTAAAGAAGTTCCCTAGCATCATATTTCAGATTACACATATAAGTGGCATATGAAAATTGTCTTTGTCTGACATACTTCATTTACTGAGATCATCTCCAGGTCCATCGCCAGGTCCCTGTTGATGCAAATGGCATTATTTCATTCTTTTTTATGTGGCTGAGTAAGATATTCCTTTCCATATATGTACTACAGCTTCCTTATCCACTCATCTTTGGATGGACGTTTAGGCTTCTTCCATGTCTTCACTATTGTAAATAGTGCTGCTATGAACATTGGGGTGCACATATCATTTCAAATTAGAGTGTTCTCTGAATATTTGCCCAGGGGTGGGATTGCAGAAAACTAGAATTTTATTATTTTATTGATGATGAAATCAAGGCACAGAAAGAGTGCTGAACATCATACAGTTGGAAGGATGGAGATTGGATTTGGCTTCAAATTGCTCTGCTTTCCACTGTGAATGGGGGCAGCACTGTGGATTTCAATGTACTCAGCCTTGAATCCCCCATCCATCAGCCACATGCCGTGACCATAACAACAAACAGTAAGGGGCACCTGGTGTGGCTTTCACCAGACTTCAGCAGAAAGAAAAAAGGAAGTGATAAGCCCTCTCCATCTTGCTCAGGACATACCATTGTGGAGTATTCCATCCTTTTCCGGGCCCCACTCTCTGAGGGGAGGGGTATAAATAGACTGGATTTAGGGGATATAAATAAACTCATATCCAAAGGAAAGTCAGCAACACGGTGAAGGCATGTCAAGCTGTGTCAGATGAGAAGATGGGAAGACAGTCACAGAATTTAGAAGAGACACTTTCAGGGTTGACGTGAGTCTCCTTGAAGTATTTCAAAGGGTAGGATGTGTTAAGACTATTTGGTTAAAAACAATTTTTTTTAATTATCATTTAAACCAAATGCTAAATGGTTAACATTTACTGAGCTCAGATCCCGACACTTTGTATGTACCATCTGGGTCCTTCCTAGCAACAGCCCTGCGATGCTGGTTCAGGATCCACATTTATTCTACAGAAGGGACTGAGATAGCCAACCTCAAGTTTTTGCTCAAGTCACATGACCTATTACTGTCAGGGCAGGAATTGGAACCCATGAAGTTTGACTTCAAAATTTCTGTTCATCATTCCCAAGCAGAAGAAACTTATAAAGTGATCAGTTTAATTGCATGTAATGGAGAAATTTCTGGAAATTAGGAGTGCTGTGAGACAGATGGTGCTGCTTCTGGAAGTTGTGAATATTTGGTCTCTGGAGCTTTGCAGGCTGAGGTTGAGGAAGCCCCTGATGGGGACACATGAAGGATACACAAGAACAGGTCAGAGAAGATTAACTTTCAAGATTTCTTACTAAACTTGTTTTCTATCATTCTAATGGGGAGTTGACAAAGCCTATTCCTTACAAAATACAATATGCGCAGGCATCAGGATGAGCGAGCTGAAGTCTTGCCCACCCAGATATTCCTGTGTTTTGTAGTAACCCAGCCTTTGGGGTTTGGGGACACCCCACCCTTGTTTACCCAGGCCTTAGGAAAGGAACTAAGGGAAATATGCCTAAAAGAAGGGGCTATTTTACAGTATGGAGATATATTAATTTGTAACCCCTCCCCCCCGTGGAGGTCTCAGATCAGAATACCACTGAAATTCTTAATTCTGGGGGGACTCAGGGTTATAGGGTCTCCCAGAAAAAAGCACAAGTCTCAAAGCAGCAAGTTAAATACATGGGATATATTATAAACCTTGAAGTAGATAACTATTTCCAGATAGAAAGCAAACTATATTATGCCTAGGCACTCCAAAGATAAAAAGACATCTCTGGGCTTCCCAGGTAGTGCTAGTGTTAAAGAACCCACCTTCCAGAGCAAGAGACATAGAGACATGGGTTCGATCCCTGGTTTGAGAAGATCCCCTGGAGGAGGGCAGGGCAACCCACTCCAGTATTCTTGCCTGGAGTATCTCATGGACAGAGGAGTCTGGCAGGCTATGGTCCATAGGGTCACACAGAGTCGGATACAGCTGAAGAGCTTAGCCTAACGTGAATGGATAAAGGTGAGTTTCCATTCTGAGAGGAGTAAGTTCATATAGAGTGACATGTCCAGTTGGGAGCTATATATTTTCTCTTAGAGATCTCCAGATAGCTTAACTCAACAAGTTCAAAATGAGACTCAGCCCTCTCTCCCCTGGGTTCCCTATCTGGGTCCATCCAGAAATCTGTGAGCCACCCTCCATTTTTTCCCTCACCCGCCCCGCAACCCTGCCCACCATCTAACAAGGCGTCTAGTTCTATCCGTCCCATCACTCGATTGCCTCTCACGCCAGTTCACTTTTCTCCCTCCTCACAGCCGTCGATCTAGTTCAGGACACCGTCAGGCTGTCACCCCCTGGCCCCTGCCTGTTTCTCAGTCGTCGTCCCTGGCTACCACATGCTCATGGTCTACCCTCCAGCCATACTGAATTTTTTGCATCCTTTGGAACCTTCTCTCATGTTGTTTCCCTGGCTCAGAGTGGTAAAAGTAACGTTCAATTAGGAAAGTTCACATTCCTTAGGTATCTGTTTAGATGTCATTTCCATGGTAAATCTTCCCAACATCTCAATTAAGGTGCCCATTTATACGTTACCCTAATGCTTTCCCTGATAAAAAGGATTTAAGTACACAAACTTGTTATGTCCCCTTGTGGCTGTTCATTCACTGTTGGCCCCATCTGATTGTTAATTTCATGAGAACAGAGACAGTGTAATTGCCAGCACATAGCAAATTTTCAATAAAAATTTGTTGAATGAATATGAAAAGATTGAGTTTTCTCACTGTTTTTAAGGTCAACCAGCTTTAAAACGGTAGCTGTTACATGTTACTCCCTGTATTGATGTATTCAAAAACTACAGAAGACATGATTATCAGAGATTGGGCATAAAACCAGTCAATTATATGGATAAATTTGCCTTGTGTCAACTTCGTCTTTGATTTCCAAAATTTGGAGGGTTCATTAACTTTACATTTGTTTTTATGGGGTAGATAGTGAGCAGATGGTCTGCTCATTGATAAACGTTAAAGAGTAATTACATCTCAGAAAGTTTACTTTCTAAAACCATCAATAAATTAAATTTCTTCAAAGCTTAGCAAGAGGAGGAAAAAGCTATTTATAACCACAAAAGCCTTACTTTCCAATGTGAGAGAAAATGCTTACTCTGCAGCTTTCAGTTTTGACCAAAAGAATATTTTACAGATATTAAAACTCATAAAAATATGCAGCTCACATAAGACAGGTAGACTATTTGGGTAATTTAGTCAATGAACGATTTCTTAAAAAGACAAAAAAAAAGGATAAGGTATATTGCTTATTCACCCATGGGGAATACTGGAGCGATAACTTCTTCAGTAGTGGGATAGCTTTCCAGTTTAGAGTGGTTTTAGTTGAAAAAGAAAATTGAGCTATGACTTCCGTGTCACAGACAGTAGCTGTATTAAAGAGCTCCTTTGTATATGTAATAAAATAGAAGACATTTCAAGCACTTACAGAGTTCCACATCTAAGATCGCAGCCTCGGTAAGACTAGATCTAACTTACCCTATTGTAATGGAGCAGAAATATACGAGACCTGATTTTGTTTGAAATATTGGATCATTTTCCTTTGATTCCATGATTTTAAAGCCCCCCTCCCCCACTATCCTGGGCTACTTTAATGCAATATCACTTCTGTACCCTAATGCCTTTCCCAGCCCGGTAGGTATGAGAACAGTTCTTCATGTGTAAGTCAACTCTCCAAGGAGACAGTTTCAAAGCAGTGCTTTTGTGATAACAGGGAAGATAATATCCTAGAATATAGTGACCAGATCAGAAAATAAAGATACGTAGGGTTTTTCAGTTTTCAGATCTATGAAGTTTTGAAATGGACAAACATCTGAAGTTAATAACAGGAGCTGGATGCGAAAGAAGAAATGTATAAATATATAAATGCACAGGTTAAAGGTATACAGTCCCTTTGTTCTGCCTTCCAAAGACCTTTCTCTTGCAAAACCTGAGAAAAGTCAAAAAAATTAGGTAAAGGAAAGCTTGTGCTAAAACTCTGTAAGGCTGTCTTCCCCTTAAATTTCAATGTATTGCCTTTTCTTATTTACTGCTGACATAAAGACCACAGACTCTTAATTATTCTGAAAATATGTGTGCTTGATGAAATATCTCTGAGCACACTTTGGTGGACAATGTCCACTTTCCTAGGCAAGGATTTCCCCATTGGTGACCCCCATTCTCCATCAACCACCATCATCAAAAGGCCAACCGTGGCCCTACTGCTAGCTCTGTATTGTTACAGCCCAGGGTAGAGGGTACAGGTTTAACTGCAGTAACAAAGGGACCACAAGATAAACTGGTTCAAAGAAGAGACAAAGCAGCTGTACATAGGGTCTCACAGAGTCAGACACGACTGAAGCAACTTAGCACACACTCCATCCACCCCAGATTGCCTCTCTGGACAGTCTGGAGAGAGTTATAATCTTTGCTCTTGTCTCTTGTTTGAACAAGTCTATCCTGTGATCCCTTTGTTACTGCAGTTAAGCCTGAAGATTGCAAGGATGGAAACCAAGACTGTTTTGGAGACTACTGCAGTAATATGAGTAAGAAAGAGGCTGGCCTGGAGCAGGGCAGTGGCAGTGGAAGGCCAGGTCCTGTGTATTTTGAGGAGAAAGCTTATAGAGTTTGCTCATCTTTTGGGGCTCAGAGGTTAAAGCGTCTGCCTCCAATGCAGGAGACCTGGGTCCCATCCCTGGGTCGGGAAGATCCCCTGGAGAAGGAAATGGTAACCCACTCCAGTATTCTTGCCTGGAGAATCCCATGGACGTGGAAGCCTGGTAGGCTACAGTTTATGGGGTCACAAAGAGTTGGACATGACTGAGAGACTTCACTTCACTTTGAGAGGAAGAGATGTGTCAAGGATGAGTCTAAGAATTTTGGTCTGAGTAAAACAACAGAAGGACAGAATTACCATCAGTTGAATTGGGAATGTGTTTGGAGGGAAATACCAGAGGTTTGGGTTTGGGAATGTTACCTTTGAGTGTTACCTTTTGGAAGTATTAAGAAGGCTGTTGGGTATATAGTCTGGAGTTTAGGGGAGAGGTTCAGCCTGGAGAGACCACTCTGGAAAAATGTAGGAAGGGTGGTGGTATTTAAGTATCAGTAGTATTCCAAATCTTGAGTCTGGGCCCCATGGATCCTATGTATAAGTATGATTGCACTTCCAGATCCCCTGGCAGCTGAGTGGGATCATGGTCTGGTCCTGACTTTTCAGTGCTGAATAGAAAAAATATGGGTTATGCCCAGGACCCAGACCACCTTCAAGTCCTATTGCATCATTTTTTCCTGTGCCACAGAACCTGGCAAAGCTTCAGCTGCTCTTCTCTCTTGCTTGAACCAGTCTATCTTGTGGTCCCTTTGGACCCCCAGAGATTCGCAATGGACTTGGAATCAGGCAAGAGGAAAACCTGGTTTATTTCATCACGTTGGTTTTGCAGCTGTTTATTACTGCAATTAACCTAGCCTTCCCAGAATAGGGGTAGATATATAGATCTATATAGACATATAGATACAAATTTAGATTCTCATGGCCAAAGTATAGTATCCAGAATTAGGAGTGGAGAGTTAGGCATTTCAGTGATTATTTTACAGACACTTTGACCTAGGAAATACACCCAGTTTCGAAACTGAAACGAAGAGAAGTCAAGTGAAATTTAAGAAACTTGGTCTTTTAAAAATGCTTCCTGTACCAGCAGCATTGGAATCACTTATTTTGAGATCCCCAAACACTGAATGCCTTCCAAATATCTTTTTCATCAGCTTCCTCCCAGCTTTCGAATGATATTGCCTGTCCACCAGTGACCCATTTTGAAAGAAAAATGCTACATCTGTGTCTTTATCTCTATCTATATATCTGTGTCTGTATCTGCGCCTGTATCTGTATCGCATATCTGCACGTGCGTGCTCATGCGCATTGCTAAGTCATGTCCAGCTCTTTACGACCCCACAGACTGTAGCCCACCAGCCTCTTCTGTCCATGGGAATTTCCCCAGACAAGAATACTGGAGTGGGTTGCCATTTCCTACTCCAGGGGATCTTCCCAACCAGGGATCGAACCTGTGTCTCCTGAGTCTCCTACACTGGCAGGCAGATTCTTTACCACTGAGCCACCTGGGAAGCCCATGTTATGTATCTGGACCTATATCTATATATCTGTGTCTACACACATACTCATATACATACCCATACCATTATCCATGCTTGTACCCTTATCAATACACATACCCATATCTACACTTGTATCCTTATCTACACCCATATTCATATCTATACACATATACTTATAAATGCACATATCCTTATCAACATACAGGCCCTTTACTATACACAGACCCATATCTATACCCATAACCATACCCATATCTATACCCATACGTATAGCTATGCACATACCATGCTGCTGCTACTGCAGCTAAGTCACTTCAGTCATGTCCAACTCTGTGTGACCCCATAGACGGCAGCCTACCAGGCTCCCCCATGCCTGGGACTGTCCAGGCAAGAACACTGGAGTGGGTTGCCATTTCCTTCTCCAATGCATGAAAGTGAAAAGTGAATGGGAAGTCGCTCAGTCGTGTCTGACTCTTAGCGACCCCATGGACTGTAGCCTACCAGGCTCCTCTGTCCATGGGATTTTCCAGGCAAGAGTACTGGAGTGGGGTGCCATTGCCTTCTCCGTGCACATACCATACCCATATCCATAGCTATACACAGTCCCATATCTACACCCATAACCATATCCATATCAATACCCATACTCATGCATGCTAAGTCACTTCAGTTGTGTCCGACTCTTTGCAACCCCGTGGACTGCAGCCCACCAGGCACCTCTGTCCTTGGGATTCTCCAGGCAAGAATACTGGAGTGGGTTGCTGTGCCCTCCTCCAGACACATACTCATATCTATACCCATGTCCATACATAAACTCATATCTATACTCATGCCTGGGCCCATATCCATACTCACACCCATATCCTTCTATCTACCCACCTGCCTGTCAGTATTGGTTGTCCCCATTCTCCCCCAAGGGAATGCCCTGCTGAAACTCCATGCCACCTGGGACAGCTGGAAGCCTGTAAAGGTCAAACAGGGCTTGACCCTGTGCAGCAAGCTAGCAGCAGTTCAGAACTCACCCGGGCAGCAAGGCACTGTTCTCATTGTGCCTTGAAAATCCCAATGGCAAATTTGTGCACATGAGAATATGCTGGTAGGGTTCTGGGGAAAACTAGGGACCTGATGGATTGGGATTCCTCATGCTGCTATTAATAATCCTTCCAATAAAAGATTTCAAAAAATTAAATTAAAAAATCTTTAATTGAAAATATTTAAACATTTAAAAATAATAATAATAATCCACACCTCTTGTATCACTGCAAATTAGGAGCTCTCTGCTCCGAAGGGTCTAGGTTGGGCAAGGCTCTCTTACTAAATAAAGATGGTGATGATATGAATCGCTCACCCTGAGTAGGTGCTGTGTGCAGGCACCCTGTCCTACACATTCACAAGAAAGCCCCGCGAGGAACTTGCCTCACATCACCTGGTTCCCAAGTGGCCGAGGCTCCGACGCCACATCCCTAGGCCTCATGGAAGAATCTACTTCTGTGCCTCCCTCCCTTCCCCGTAAATTATTTCTGCTTCTCTGAGTTGCCCTGTTTTTGGTTCTTCATGCAGAGGGAAGCTGTTATGAAATCCTATTTAAACCTCTATGTGTGATGTTTTTAAAACAACAAGCTGTCACCTCCTTCCCTTTCGCTAAATAACTATTTTTTGGCAAAGCTGACATTGCCTGAGCCCTTTCCCATGGCCGCTCGGCAGACACAGTCCCCGTCTGTGACGGTGGTGGGAGCCAGCCAGCCCTCACCCAAGTCGGTGTAGATGCTGGGTGCTTCCATGCCCTCTGTCCCCATCCGACCTCGCAGTCGCCCTGGGAGACAGTTTTGTCACTCTACCAAGTGGAGAACAGGGGATGGCACATGAGCAGCTTGCTCAGCATCTCCCAAGGGGTAACTACAGAGCCCGGATCCAACCTGGCTTAATCTGACTGCAAACAATCTATTGTGCGGGGTGAAGGTGCTCAAGAAAGCAGACGGCAGGATGGCAGAGACTCTTCATTCTGTGTATTCCAGAACAGTCCCAGGAATACCGGGTGGCCCTTGGTCACCTCCCTCTGGGTCTGAAAGACATAACCCTTACCTGTGATGACACCCAAAAGCATGGGCCTTAGAGAATCGAATTTGCAGCATCTTTCTCTTTTTTTAAGTTTTTTTTTTTTTCTTGATATGGACCATTTTAAAAGTCTTTGTTGAATTTGTTACAATATTGCTTCTGAATTTTCTATGTTTTATGTTTTGGGTCCCAAGGCATTCAGAATTTTAGTTTCCCAATCAAGGATCAAACTTCACTCTCTGCACTGGAAGGCGAAGTCTTAACCACTGGACCACCAGGGAAGTCCCTGAAGCATCTTTCTTAAAAGACAGCAACTGGTTTCCTTCCTATTCTCCCTGCTTTTCTCATGAAAACAAAAGAGAAGGCTTTGAAACAACTTTCCCATATAGCAGGAGTCCTTTGGTGGGCTTCCAGCAATGGTGTCTTCAAGCAGGTCATCAGACCCTCTCAGACACCCCCTCCTCATTCTCCCTCTGCCCTGGGGGATTTGCACTTGCCTGATAGGATAGCTTGCCTTCAACACTCAGCAGCTGCCAACACAGGACCAGGGCCTAACCACAAAACCCTGCCACTCACCACCAATTAGCTTTGCTTTCAGTGTAAACAGCACTACCTTGAAGACAAATACAGCCTCCCAAAGCAGCAAAGCTCCCTCCCTACAGCCCCCAAACAGGTGAGAGATCCTGGGCTGGAAAGCACTGAACAGGTGGGAGATGCTGGAAAAGCAATGCTTTCTTGCCAACTGCATCTCCGTCAGGGCAACCGGGAGCCCAGATGCCAAGTCGGGGACCAGGCCTGACTCTCTGGAAGCGGAAAGTAGAGAGCGAGTGAAGACAATGATCTTAATCTCTCTGCTTTTTCTGGCAGACTTTTGTGTGTGCCTGTGGTGGTGGTTTCTTGGGTCTGTGACAAACAGTGTGCAAACAACGTGTGTTCGCAGAGCCAACTCAGGAAGGCCTCTGCACACAACACAAAGGCATCTTTTACGTAGTGGGCCTCCTCCCATCAGAGTGCCCGACCCTGACGCTTTCTTTGTTGAGAAGAAAAAAAAAAAAAAAAGATCATACTTAAGCAAAAGTAAACCACGGCCTGATATTGTGCCAACAACATTAACCAACTTCTCGTCAGGGCCTTTGAAGTCAGCAGGGGGCAACATGCTTGTGGTGCTGGGGAAGAATGATACTTTAAAGCAGTTCCTTTTCATCCCTTTAACTTAATGAAAGATTAATGGCCTTGTTATTTTTGTTTCTGCTTCTCCCCCCTTCTCCACAACACACCACCCTCTAATTTCCCCCTACCCTTGTTGAAATTGAAAATCCTGCCTCACAATGGTTTTCTGGATCACTGGGTTTTGTGAATACAATTCCTACCCCTTCTCCACCATCTGCAAACTGGACCACCTACTCCAAGTCCATGACACCCAGGTGCCCACGGGGGCAGGGCTCCTGGGGGGCAGACAGATGGCGGCAACCCAGGAGAACTGGGTTTTATTCAGACAAACCTCAACTCCTCTGAAATGGCCTGGGATTCTTTGGCAAGGAACTTTGCTCTTTCCTTGAAGGCTGAGTGTTGTGTTTCCTGGCACCATCTTGAGAGGCCAGCCATGGGCCAATGAGGAGGTGGTTCCATCCCAAGGAATCATGCTGGTCACAGGTAGAAAAGGGTAAACACAAAACCGTTCCATAGGCAAGACGAGTCCTCCCTCCTCATCCACCGCTTCCCCAGACTTGCTCTTTCCTGTGTCTTCCTCATGCTCCATCACGGCAAGTCCATCCACCAGTCCTATGTGCCAAAAACATGTGTCATTCTTGATACTAACTCACCCCCACCCACTCACCCATGTCTAGCCAGTCAGGAAGACCTGTTCTTTCAACCTTTAAAATACATTCCAAGGACACCACTTCTACTCATGTCCACTTCTGCTCAAGTTCAAGCTGGATCATCTCTTGCCTGGAGGACAGTCAGAATCCAGAGCCTTCTGGTTTACCTTCCTAACTTCTGGTCCTCCTAACCCTGCCACCAGTGGGATCTTTCTAAAATTAAGTTCCAATCATTGACTTGCTTAAACTCTCGGTGGCTCATTAATTCTTTTAGAAGAAAACCCAAACTCCTTACTAAGTGGCTGCAGAGCCCTACATGCCCTGGGCCCTGCCCAACTCTCGTGCACTCAACTTGGCCTTCATGCTCCCCTCCTCCAGGTGATATTGGTTGCTGTCCCCACCCTTCCTCAAAGACTAGCTCACAGAACTGGCTCTTCTGGTTAGTTGGGACTCAGCCAAGTGTACCCCTCAAGAATCCATGCACACACCTCCTGACCCACCCCACCTCCCAGTGTGATGTTCCTCTCTGTCCTTTCATCCCCATTTTATTTTCTTCAAGGCACTTATCTTTACCTGAATTAATTTATCTGTGGACGATCCAGCTTCTTCCACTGGATGCATGTTGCAGGTGAGTGGGCACCCAGTTGGTCTTGCTCACTCAGTGTTTACTTCTTGAATGTCCCCTGTGTGCTAGACACGCTTCTAGTTGGTGAGAGGTCAGCAGTGATCAAGACAGAGTCTCTCTCTTCATGGAGAATGGGTGGTATTTATCTTCAGTGTGGTCCTTGTAATAAAAAGCATCATTTGGTTGTCTCCTTCTTTTCATGGCTGACAAGTATGCCAGTGTTTATATGTACCACATCTTCTTTATCATATAACTGAATCAGTTTGCTGTACAGTAGAAATTAACACAAGACTGTAAATCAACTATGCTTCAGTTTAAAAAATTAAAAAAAAAAAACCACCATGTATAAAATATCGGGATGGCCAAAAAGTTTTTTGGGTTTTCCCATAGATTTTCAAACTTTTCGGCCAATCCAATATAGATTTCAAGAGCAGACCACCATAGAGGATGGCAGGGATGGTGTCTACTATTTGGCCAACTAAATCAGGGAAAGCTGAATATTCATGTGCATAAAGGAGATATTTAGCATGTGGTTAAAAGTCCCAATTCCTTAATGCATATGTGTGGAATCTAAAAAAATAATACAGATGAACCTATTTCCAGGCAGGAATAGAGATGCAGACATAGAGAACAGACATGTGAGCACAGTGGGGGAAGGAGATGGTGGGACGAGCAGAGACAGTAGCATTGACATATATGCACTGCCATGTGTAAAGCAGACAGCTAGTGGGAAGCTGCTGTAAGCACAGGGAGCTCAGCTCAGTGCTCTGTGATGACCTAGAGAGGTGGGACAGAGCGGTTGGAAGGAGGTCCAAGAGGGAGGAGATATATGTACACATCTAGCTGATTAACTGTTGTACAGCAGAAACCAAAACAACATGGTAAAGCAATTATACTCAAAAACAAACAAACAAAAGGAGTCCCAAGCTTATCCACATGACTATCATACATTTAGTTTATATCTGAACAATTTCTGCAAATTTAAATGTTGATTTACAAAATGAGCTTTGGTAGAAATTATATTATCTGGAATAGGGTAACACCTAATTATTAAATGGTTCCCTGGTGGTTTAGAGAGTAAAGAATCTGCCTGCAATACAGGGAGACCCAGGTTTGATCCATGGATTGGGAAGATCCCCTGGAGAAGGAAATGGCAACCCACTACGGTATTCTCGCCTGGAAAATCCCATGGTCAGAAGAGCCTGGTGGGCTACAATCCATGGGGTCACAAAGAGTCAGACACAGTGAAGATAAATCTGCCAGTTCATTAAAATATAGTTATAACTCATTATGAAAGGAAATAAGCCACTAGGTTTATTTATAATGTTCATTTCAGGTAAATTCCACAAAATCCATAAAGACAGCAGCAATGAACCTGGTGGGTGAACACTGACAGACCCTCATGGGGTGTATGGATCACTGATGTTCCTCCAAGCTTTCCCACACCTGCCGGGTACAGCTAGTATGTCTGGATCTGGATCTCTTGTATATTGTCTTCCCCAAGATAATTAAAAACCTGGAGCATTCCCTCATAAGAGCTTGGTAAATGCTGTTTAATACAAGATCTGGAGTAGAATAAGGAAAAGTCAGCTTGAGACCACCTCATCAGCAGAAATGATGACTGTAACAGAATTGTTATCGTTCAGTTGCTAAGTTGTATCCAACTTTTTGCGACTCCATTGACTAACACACCAGGCTTTCTTGTCCTTCACTATCTTCTGGAGTTTGTTCAAACTCATATCCAGTTGATGATGCTGTCCAACCATCTCATCCTCTGTCACCCCCTTCTCCTACTGCCCTCGTTCTTTCCTAGCATCAGTGTCTTTTTAATGAGTTGCCTCATCACATCAGGTAGCCAAATATTGGAATTAGAATCATTGGAGTAAAATGATTCTAAGTCCAGGGAAAATGAGAATTTTTTGGCCCCTAGGACTCTTTGGCTTGGGATTTCCAGACACACTTTTAGTATTTTATAAGTGATCTATCCACCTGCCAGTCAGTGTAAGAGCGGAGCCTTGGGGATAAGGGGTACACTCCTGATAGAAACTATCCCAAGAACATGGCTGATGCCTGGCTTCCAGCCAAACAATGACCATATTACATAAATGCTTCAACCCTGCACTGGGAAGAATTTAGTAAAGACAGACCCTAATGCAAGACATTAAATACATCCCTTTTTAAAATAACTTGAGTTGATTTCAGATCAAGAATCACAGTAGTCTAATACTCTGAAAATTAAACAGAAATTTTCTGCCATTACACCAAGCAGCCTGCTTAATAAGTCAGTAATGAAAAAGAATAATTTATTATGGCTTGTGAATTCTGACAGCTCTAAAAAGATGTCCTTTCTCTTCCCCCAAAGGGAGAACAGAATTTTCTTTTTACCTTCAAGACACTGGCATTAAGCATAATTTCTCTGTCTGTAGAACTTTACTATTGAAGAGGAGACGGGATTAGATTTTTACATCACAACCTATTTTAAGCAATTATAATCCACAAGTAATCTTTTCCATTCATCCCCCCTGGGGTGAGGAAGATGTAAGAGACCGTTCTCTGGGCCTCAATTTAGATCAATGTTTGCATTCCTATTGCTGAATTAGCTGGGATTCTGGAGCCCATTTATCTCAGATTCTGCAAGGATGTAACTCATAAAAGGAGGTTTTGCTGATTGAGTACCGTTAGTACAATTGAATGGCACAGCGTACCCCTCCTCTGTACTCAAATGTGCCTTTTGGTGTTTGCCCTTCCCTGTGTGAATGAATGAAGGCACTTCCTGTGATTTGATATTAAACCATAGGAGAAGGCTAACTACCTGGCTTTTTCCTCTCTCGAATTCTCAGCGTCAGTCAGTGGTGTGATGGATTCTGTTCAAACTGGCCCATGAGGACTGATTATTACTTTTCAGGAATTTTGTGAGCCAATTATTAAACATAGCCATTATTAAAAACTAAAGTATATATTTACAATTAAATAAAGTATGCTAGAAACGGGGGCTTCCCTGGTGGCTCAGACTGCAAAGAATCCACCTCTAATGCAGGAGACTAATGCTGGTTCAATCCCTGAGTCATGAAGATGCCCTGGAGAAAAAAAATGGCAACCCACTCCAGTATTGTCCATGGGAAATCCTATGGACAAAGAAATCTGGTGGGCTATAGTCCATGGGATCGCAAAGAGTCAGAAATGTCTGAACGACTGCTACTTTTACCTCATGTTAGAAACAAAGGTGATAAATCCTTGAAATTTATGAGTTCCTAATTATTTTGCTCCATTTTACTATGCCCTATGCTCTTTTAAAAAATGTTTTATTACTGCTATTCTTTAAAAAAAAAAACAAACACACACCTGTCTAGCTGCATTGGGCCTGAGTTGCGGTATGAGGGATCTACGTTGCATCATGCAGGATCTTTCTCCATGGCACACAGGCTCAGTAGTTGTGGTACAAAGGCCTAATTGCCCCGTGGCATGTGGCATCTTAGTTTCTGACCAGGGATTGACCCCATGTCCCCTGCATTGCAAGGCAAATCTTAACCTCTGGATCCCCAGGGAAGTCCCCGATCTATGCTCCTGAGGTTCATCACATCTGCTTTATTCATAGGGAGGAAATGCTGTGTATGCAGGGCTGCAGGGTATATTGTCCCAGCTCTAACTGCTGATGTCAAGTTGGTTTCTTGAAATTGACTGTGATGGGAGTGTTTATATCACTTTTTTGTTAGTCACTAAGTCGTGCCCAACTCTATTGCGATCCCATGAACTGTATCCCGCTAGGTTCCATGGGATTTCCTAGGTAAGAATACTAGAGTGGGTTACCATTTCCTTCTCCAGGGACTTCCCAACCCAAGAATTGAACCCAGGTCTCCTACATTGCAGGCAGATTCTTTACCACTGAGCCATCAGGGAAACTGGCAAACACTGCAAATCTACTTATTTTTTCCATTGCTTTGTTTTCCTGAAGAATTAGCTCTTAAACATTTTATCAGCATTGCACTGGCAATGGGTGGTAGTGTGTAGGGGAGAATGGTTCAAGATATGCTCAGGCTAAAATTTAGCTTCCTGAAGCCAGTACTTGCATCTGAGAGCTGCTGAAAGTCATTTACTGGTTTGAAAATTCCACTGTTAGACTAGTACATAGTACATTCTTAGTAGTGGGAATACAGAGACATCAATAGTGTAGCGAAGTCTCTGTTCTCCAATGTTCTCAGGGAGCTGAATTATCAGGTATTGAGGTAATATTCAATAGGTGTAGTAAATTGACAAATGTCTTAGAGAATAGAAGGGCCACTTTATCATCAGATAGGCAAAGAAGACCTCCCTGAAAAGGTCCTGTTTTTTTTGCTTCATCCACTCATCATGAATTAACATGTTCTTCTAAATTTACATGCTGTGTCTTATCTGCTCTGCAGTCCCCCTCCAAATTATAAGTGTGAGCTGCATGAGAATAAGGAGTGTCTCTGGATCTGTGTCTGCAGTGCCTGGACCCAAAGTAAACACATAGAAAATACTGTTGGATGAATTAAGTGGTATTTGAGCTGATACTTGTAAAATGGAAATGATTCCAATGAAGTGGCAGAAGAGAAACCTAGACACAGGGACTATCTCATTAAAAGTTATGAAGTGCAGAGAGGTTGGAATGAGAAAAGAGCAGACAGGAGGTTGGGTGACTTGAGCAAGATAAAAGAAGGGAAAGTCACCTCAGACTAAGCTCTCATCCCTGCATATATGCCAGCAGATCCCACAACTCTACTTCCCTGTTACATTTCCTACCCCTTTTTCTCTGTGGTATATTGTGAGTATATCCTCAGCTTTATCTTCCAATTCTGTAATTCCTTCTTCAATTGAGTCTGATCTGCTCTCCATTCCATCCATTAAATGTTTTGCCCAATCACTATATTTTTTTACCTTAGCATTTCTATGGTTTCTTTTGCAAATCTATACTTAAAATCTATACTTCATGACAAATAGATGGGAAAACAGTGGAAACAGTAGCAGACTTTATTTTGGGGGACTACAAAAATCACTGCAGATGGTGACTGCAACCATGAAATTAAAAGGCGCTTACTCCTTGGAAGAAAAGTTATGACCAACCTAGACAGCATACTAAAAGCAGAGACATTACTTTGCCAACAAGGGTCCCTCTAGTCAAGGCTATGGTTTTTCCAGTAGTCATGTATGTATGTGAGAGTTGGACTATAAAGAAAGCAGAGTGCTGAAGAACTGATGTTTTTGAACTGTGGTGTTGGAGAAGACTCTTAAGAGTCCCTTGGACTGCAAGGAGATTCAACTAGTCCATCCTAAAGGAAATCAGTCCTGAATTTCATTGGAAGGACTGATGTTGAAGCTGAAACTCCAATACTTTGGCCACCTGAGGTGAAGACCTGACTCATTTGAAAAAGACCCTGATGCTGGGAAAGATTGAAGGCAGGAGAAGAAGGAGACAACAGAGGATGAGATGGGTTGGATGGCATCATCGACTCGATGACATGAATTTGAGTAAACTCTGGGAGTTGGTGATGGACAGGGAGGCCTGGTATGCTGTAGTCCATGGAGCTGCAAAGAGTCGGACATGACTGAGCAACTGAACTGAACTATACTTAAAAAAAAAGATACACTGTTCATATTTCGTTTTCTATTTCTTTCTTTTATTTCTTTCATTATTTTAAGACTTCTGGGATAAAGTCAACTTTGACTTGATATGTTATCCTTTTAATGTGCTGCTGACTCAGTTTGCTAATATTTATCTAGGAAATTTATATTTATATTTA
This sequence comes from Aepyceros melampus, assembly GCA_006408695.1. NCBI lineage: Eukaryota > Metazoa > Chordata > Mammalia > Artiodactyla > Bovidae > Aepyceros > Aepyceros melampus. Next base: position 63,505 of record SJXQ01002457.1, on the reverse strand, counting down.
TATACAAGATTGGCCAATAACTTTTGGGGCATAAAACTTTGTGGTTGTCACATTTTCTTAATAGTTACATCTTTGATAATTTGATTTTCTTCTCTAGACTCTAACTTAGAATTTACTTGCCCAATGTTAACAACACATTCTTATTACATTCTTCCATTTTCATACTTTTAAATCTATAACGTGTTGTTTGTAAACAGCATGTAGCTGAGTTTCTCTTTTCATCCAAGTTGATGTAACTTTGCTTTTTTTAGGGAAAATTGGCTAAATAGTCCTTATATCATGATTTTTCTACATGCATAGGCTTGTTCCTGTTTAGTTCATGTTGTCTCTTTTCCATGCTTTCTTTTTGTTTTTTTTTTTTTTAAAAACTGAGCCAAGCTGGTTTATTTATTCCATGTCCTTCTTTCAGTTCAGTTCAGTTCAGTCGCTCAGTCAAACTGGTATGCTAGCCATACATACTGGCTATATTTTTTCTAGAGATAATTTAAAATTTTAATCATTCAACTCTATATTTTTATTAATATCTAATAACAATCAGTAGCTTCACCCACCAAACAACACAGGAACTCTGGCCCATATTCAGTTCCATTCTCTGTCTCAGTCCCTGCCTTCCAGCCACATTGAGGTTCTATGGAAGGCATCTAACCTCTACCATCCCTTGCAGCCAGTGTCTCCTGGTGGCATATGGGATGCTGAGTAACTTTGCTTCACTCAATCAGAGTTCTTAGTTTTAAGTACCTCTGGAATTTTCTCTTCTACTGTTGGCACCATTCTTGTACTCCACAGACCTTAAGATTTAAATCTAATTATATATATATATAATTGTATTTTCCCATAGCTCCTGGGAATTGGGAGCAAGAAGGAGAGGCAGCAGTTAACATGATATTTTGATCAAGTATCCTTTTCAAAGACATTATTTGGTTTTAAAATTTTAAGTAATTAATCCCTTATTTCTTATGAAAATTCCTAAAAAAAAAAAAAAGGTATTGTACTCCCTCTTTGAAAGATGAGGAAATTAAGACCCAGACACATTAATTTGTATAAAGGTACCACTCTTAGTAAGAAGAAAACCTAGGATTGGAAACTGGGTTTGTCTGATGCTGAAGCTCATTTTTTTCCTGCTCAGATGAAACAGTGGCAACTTCTTGTCTCCTTCTTCTCCTATCCTTTCTCCTTCTTTCCTCCTCCTCCTACCGTCATGATTATTGTTCATTTCTTTATCTCAGAGGAGTCCCTGAGTCCCTTGAGGAGCAGTGACTGGATCTCTCCCCTGGGTGTTTCCCATGCCTCCCGCCTGGCCTGATGCTCTCACATTTGCCAATACTTATCCAATGTCTGTTTCCTCCTCCTGACTTTAAGCTTCCTGTGAGCAGGTTCGACTTGTTTTGCTAACATTTCCCACTGGGGAAGAATGGGCGTTCAATAAACATTAACTCACTAAAGAAATGAGTCAGCACTTAGGAGGGGCTTATAAATGAATGCCACAGAGGAACACAATCTAATCTGAGAAGGTAACTTGAAAACAGAAGGTGAGAAAAAACTGGGTTAGAAACTGCACTTTAAAAATACTTAAAATACGGAGCATTAATTCCACTAATGAAATATCCAGATAGGGTGACTTGGTGTCCTCCAAAAGAATCTTTTGGTTTCACAGAATACAGTTGAAAAGCATCTTGCTCTGTTAAATAGCCTAATGTAGGCTCTTTCTCTGCATTTTTCAATAAAGATCAATTTCTTGGATTCAACTTTACTGTAGTAGTAAACTATCAGATAATGACCGATATCTGAATTTCCACCACAACAAACTTTTTGTCATTAAAAAGCTAGATTCAGACTAAGAGAGTGCTGCTGCTGCTGCTGCTGCTGCTAAGTCGCTTCAGTCATGTTCGACTCTGCAACCCCATAGGCAGCAGCCCACTGGGCTCCCCCATCCCTGGGATTTCCAGGCAAGAACACTGGAGTGGGTTGCCATTTCCTTCTCCAATGCATGAAAATGAAAAGTCAAAGTGAAGTCGCTCAGTCGTGTCCGACTCTTAGTGACCCCATGGACTGCAGCCCACCAGGCTCTTCCATCCATGGGATTTTCCAGGCAAGAGTACTGGAGTGGGGTGCCACTGCCTTCTCCGAAGACAGTGCTAGAGTTTCATAATCAGCTCATTCAAAAATGTTCATGAAGTCTATAGCACACTGAATGCCCTGTGCAGTGTGGTCAAGACACAAAGATGAATAAAGTAGCAGTTCAGTTCAGTCACTTAGTCGTGTCTGACTCTTTGTGACCCCATGGACTGCAGCACACCAGACTTTCCTGTCCTTCACCAACTCCCAGAGCTTGCTCAAACTCATGTCTATCGAGTCAGTGATGCCATCCAAACATTTCATCCTCTGTCATCCCCTTCTCCTCTTGCCTTCAATCTTTCCCAGGGTCAGAGTCTTATCCAATGAGTCAGGTCTTTGCATCAGGTGGCCAAAGTCTTGGAGTTTCAGCTTCAGCATCAGTCCTTCCAATGAATATTCAGGACTGATTTCCTTTAGGATTGACTGGTTTGATCTCCTTGCTGTCCAAGGGACTCTCAAGAGTCTTCTCCAACACCACAGTTCCAAGGCGTCAATTCCTCAGCACTCAGCTTTCTTTATGTATATAAAGTATAGTTCTTGTTAATAAAGTATAAAGAATAAAGTATAGTTCTTGTTAATAATCTTTACATTTTACAGATGGGAAGAATGTGGAATTCTTTGTGAATGTGAGTGTCTTGTGGAGGGACAAGTTCTTGGCTTGGTGGAGAAGTTTTGTTTGCTTAACTCTTCACAGGACTTGACATAAACATGACTTCACTGGATTTTTTCTCCAAGTTCCAACTTGTGCCTGGTGGGAGTAGAGACACACAACATGTTCATTGCGCAACCTCGTTCTACAAGCATTGGCCCCCACCCTTCACACCTACTCTTTTAATCTTTTCAAGAAGAATGAAAGTTGGCTTGACCTCAAACATCCTTTACAGCAGAAGAAATGTAGAGATGATTGATTGTTACTCTCAATGACTTTTGAGTTGAGGACAGTGTTTTATTCAGCTTTATGTCCTCTGAGGCAGGTAGTAAATGCTGGATGAATGAATAATGCAACTTTAAGGTGAGATTGACCAGATTTCTCTACTGTAAAGTTACTATTTTTCCCTTTGTAAGTAATAAATATCTTATGAAGATGATACTTTGAAACTATGTAAATAAAGCTGTTTTTCACCAAACTTTCATCCACTAATTTTAACATCTGTTGGTGATTCTTATCTGAAACAATTGTTATTGTAGTACTAAATGATGATTTTTTTGCCAGTTTCTTTTAAATATGATATGCATAAAAAAAAAAACTCGATGTCTCCAGTACTTTTTAGCATATGACCTTTTGCATGTTACTTACACTCTCTGAACTTTTATTTCCTTAATCTGTTAGATTGGGAATAAAAATAATAATTGACTCTCAGCTACTTGAAAATTAAATGAAATAATATGTGTAAAGCTTTTAGAACAGTGTGTGATAAACACTAAATATTTCATCATGATTAGCTGCTATTATTTAAATCAAATTTATCAGTATTGCTCAACACTCATGGCTCTTATGAAAGAATTTAATTTTGGAGAATTCTGTACTTTAAGAAAAAAGATTTTGTGATACTGTCTTGAAATGAGCAATCAAATCATTCACAAGGGCAGAGAATGCAAATTCACACCTGAAAATCAAAAAACACTCCAGAAAGGATTTAGATTCATTGGGAATGTTGAAGGGTTTTCATTTGCATGGTGCCTAGCTCCTTGAAGCAAACATTATGGACTCTGCTTGTTTTTTCTATAAAGGTGCAAGATAGGTTGGAAGTCACCCCTATGGAATTACTCTGTGGAATTAGGAATTGGACCATGGAAGAGATTTCCTTGTGAAAGAAGAGTCTCCTGAGAAATGCCATAACTTGGAAATACCTTATCTGTGTCTGAGTTGAGTATATTACTGGACAGAGTATTTACTTGTGGAATAGTGCATGGAGTAGCTGAAGTTAAGATGATGGTGCTGGATTATATGTAAGTAGTAGGTACCAGATTCTCAGTGGCCCATCGTGAAGGCTTCTCCTCCCACTTACTGCTGCAAAAATCTCGTAAATAAAATCCATCTTTGTGCAGGATGCCCTTGTAGACTACTTGGAGCATTGCTGTCTTCAAAACTGGGGTCTTTAGTCCATGACCACATCAATCTAGAGTGAAAAATGTAGGATCCTGCCAAAGTTACCCAAACTATGCCCCAGCTAAGAATACCTCTAAGTCAGGATGGAGGAAGACCCCTCCCACCCTCAAGATTGGAGAGGGCTGACTCTAAAGTTATGTTAGCCAAGAAATGGGAGTGAGCTGAAGACAGCATATGTGTGAGTGGGCGTGTATGTTTATTCATGTCAAACCCAGATGTGTTGAACTTATGTGCTCTCAAAATCCAGGGGATGCTGTTTCCTTCCTGTTGAACAAAACGTGATCCTTGGATGAACCCATTGAAGTCTGCAGGATACACCTCTGTAAGCATCCACACAGAGAACTGGGCTTTTAAAACAAATTTAGGGGAGGGAGCCTTTGCTTTCTGATCAGGTACATCAAAAACAGTCAAAATCCCACCTAAAGGTCTTCTTGAAAAAATCACTGAATGGATCGTGATCAAAGTGTTTGAATTTTCCACCTTCCCCAAATAACTGTATTCTTGATGCTACATTAAAAGAAGAATGTACAAAAAAGCATAGGACATTTCTTTATTTGAATTTTTAGCATACTGGAGTGCTAAGCTCACAAAAGTCCATTGGATGCATCATCTCATTTTTTTATCCTAAAAAAAGAAACTTCTAGTCTATTATCATTTCCAATACTTTGTTTATAAACCCAGTTTATAAATTACAATTTCATCCACCCAATTCACTAAAAGAATATTTACTCTGCACCTACTGTGTGCCAACACTGAGGATACAGCAGTGAATGAGATGCACCAAAAAGGCTGTCTTCCTGAACAGATCTGGTGGGTGGACACTGACGTTAAATAAGATCAATAGTCAGTAGATACAGAGTGTTAGATAGTGACAAGGTTATGGAAAGCAACAGAGGAAGATAGAGAGCGTTGGGGTTACAGGCTGGAACTTTGGACAGTGATTCCAGAAGAGATCTAATGCCTTTGGGCAGAGAGTTTAAGGAGGGAAGGGAAACGAGCCAGGTAACTATCAGAGAGAAGAGCATCCCAGGCTGAGGGGACAGCAAGGGCTAGGCCCTGAGGGAGGGCAAACATGGTCTGTTGTGTGGAGACTGGAGCAGAACAAGCAAAGTGGCCAGCAGCAGGAGAGGAAGTCGAAGAGGTTAGAGGAGCAGGACCACAGATGACCTCAGAGATCCCTAGGGACTTCGGCTTTTACTCCAAGTGAGGTGGGAAATTCCTGAGGGGAGGAGTGACAGGCAGTGATTCTGTTTTTTATAGGGTCATTCTGGCCTCAATATGGACCATAAACTGAGGGAGTCAGTAAGAGCAGAAGCAGGGAAACCAGTTAGGAACCTGCTATAATAATTCAGGTGAGAGATAAAGGGAGTCTGGACCAGTGGGTGGCGGTGAAAGTGAGCAGTGTTGGATTCTGTGTCACTTCAGTTAGACAGATGATTGATGGCTGGAATGATGGAGGGAAAGATTGACAGATGGATGATAGATAAGTGGATAGACAGATGGACAGATGGAAGACTGAGTGATAGATGGATAATCAACTGATGAATGGACAGATAGATGATGGATGGATGGAGAGATAGATAGCTGACTGATAGATGGAGAGACGAATAGATAGATGATTGATAGATGGATGGATGGACAGATAGGTGACTGATAGATGGGGGGGATGGATGGGAGAATGGATAGATAGATGAAGAGACAGAGTTAGGATATGACTGAGTCCTCTGCAACTGACACAAATTATCTCATTATCTGCATTTATAGCTATAGCAATATCTATATAGTAGTTTTTACCAGCTGCAGAAACTCAGTCAAGCCCTTCTTTCATGGCACATTGATATCATAGGTATGAGTTTCCCCTTGCCACTGTAACAAATTTCTGCAGGCCTAGTGGTAATCAAAACAATGTGGATTTACTCTTTTATATTCTGGATGCCAGAAGTTGGAAATGGGTTTCATTGGGTTACTTGCAGCCCCATCACTTGCTCTAGGGCACTCTGAGACACTCCATCAAGGTCCCGAAGGACCTCTACACAATAAATCAACGGCTGAGGCTTCACTCTTCTTGATCTCTTGTTGGTATGTCACCCGGGTCAGAACTTCTACTTAAACTTGATTTTCCCTTGGCCTCCAGGAAACCACACTGCTTTCCCCTCCCACCTCCCCAGCTGCTCTCTCAGTGCACTTGGCCGGGCTCCTCTCGCCCTGGATAGTAAACTTGAGAGTGCGTAGAGCCCAGACCCTGCTCTCTGGGTGGTCTCGCCTGTTCTCATGGTGCTCATGGCCATCTCTTTGATGATGACTCCCAAGTGACTCACATCAGCCTCTGGCTTAAACCCCAGACGTGTATATCCAACTAGCTCCTTAACATCTTCATGAGGATGTCCAGTAGGCATGTAGGGTGAAGGCTTCAGAGTGAATAAAAGCAGGAAATTGGAGACAGCCAATGGGGACGATCATTTCTAGGAGCTTTGAAGAAAGGAGGAAGCAAGAAATGTGGCCACAGCTAGAGGGGAGTATTGGGTCCACAGAGCTTTCCTTTTATTTTTTAAGATTGGATAACAGCACATCTGTAGGCTGATGGTAAAGATTGGGAAGAACGGGAAAGATGAATGAATCAGGAGAGAGAGGGGGAATGGCAGGAGGGGAGTCTGTGAGTGGGCAAGAGAGGTTAGTATACAGGGCATAAGCGAAAGTGTCGCCTATTTCTTGGGTGTGGATTAGTCAAGCTTAGTATTAATAACAGGGGAAAAGTCACAATATATGGCACATATGCCGATAAATTTTATAATTTAAATTTTCTTCTGAGTGCTGTATCTAGCCAAAATCAGCTCTTTTGCACAGAATGTGACATATATACCTTCTAGACCATATAGATAGCACTAGAACATTTGAAATGATTAAATGTTTTAAATATAAGAAGTTCAAAACAATAGAAATCATTTTCTTAACCTCTGAGTCTTACAAAATTTAAGACTGGTAATACATGGGTACAGTTGATATTGTGAGAAAAATGTGCTATGATATAAGGTTGATCCGGCAGTGTCTGAATGCTGCCCAGTAATCTGATGACTTTTAATGCATGTGTCTTTTGATCTAACCCTCGCATTTCCAAAATTAGGATGTAATGCTTTGGATAAGGTTGCCCTAACTTACAAAGATATGAGGACAAAAATGTTTATTTATAAGTGCAAGTATCTGGAAATATCCTAAATATCCACTAGCTCAGGACTGGGAAACTTGTTCGGGTACCGAGATCCATGTTTTGTAAATATCTGAATTCCCAGAATTCCTAAGTGAACATCCTCATAAGAGGAAAATATTCACTGGTGAACCAGCCCCTTATGAAAGGAATTCCTCCTCTAGCATCTGACCCCATGTGATGCTAGACTCCATCCTTACTCATGACATCAAGTTTCTATCTTTGTTTAAAATATCTATGCTGCAATGCAAATGCCATGCAAGTTCTTTGAAAGTGAAGGGAAAAACCATGCAAAAGACACAGGGTTTCATGAAGTTAGCATAAGTGATGCCATTTGATTCCTACAGAGTGCCTTGGTGAGCTTACAACAGGTCTTGCTGAAGAAGAGAGAAAGGACCCAGATGCTAGCATGATGAGTGACTCAAAAGATAACAACTTCAACCACAGAGAATCCTGAGAATCCCTTGGGAAGAGAAATGAGACTCTAAATATCGCTGTAAAAAAGATCCTTTTAAAGATCCCACTGGACAAATCAACACCAAGTGAAGCATTTTAACTCATGCTAATGTAAAATTTCATGAGAAAACTTCTGCCCAAATAAGTGACTCTTAATCTGTTTCCTCTAAGTATTCCTGCATAATTGCAATATCACTGATGTTTTGTTAGAGAATAAACCTATTTCAACAGATTGTGATTTTATTTTTCAAATTTTTTCCCTATTAACTCTAAAATCTAGGGGTTAGTTTTGTTTGTTTTGTGTTTTGTTTTTTTTTTGGCTGTACCTGCATGACTTGTGGGGCTTAGTTTTAAGTGGATTCCCTTGAAGTGGGTTTTTGTTCCCATCCAAAATAAGTAATGTCCAACAATGAGAAACCTCTTGACATACAGCCAATGAAAAAATGTTCACGAAAATGAAGTAGATCTGTTACTAACAGGAAAAATGGCCAAGATAGATTGTTTAAATATATGTGGGTGGCAGTGAGATATATGTATGATTCCATTTTGTGCTTCTAAAGAAAGGATATCCACTGTATATCACAGATAACTATATTCAATCCTACAATAAATCATAATGAAAAGCATATTAAAAATAATATATATATGTATAACTGAGTCATTTTGCTATACAGCAGAAATTAAAACAACATTGTAAATCAACTATGCCTGTCTGCCTGCCTAATAAGTCACTTCAGTTGCATCTAACTCTCTGTGACCCCATTAAGTATAGCCGACAAGCTCCTCTGTTCATGGCATTCTCCAGGCAAGAATACTGGAGTGGGCTGCCATGCCCTCTTCTAGGGGATCTTCCTGACCCAAGGATCTAACCTGTGTCTCCTGTGGCTCCTGCATTACAGGCAGATTCTTTACTGCTGAGCCACCAGGAATGCCCATAAATCAACTATACTTCAATTTTTTAAAAAGGAAGAATACCCATATTATATATGTTCTAGCCTGTGAGTAGGAAGTTTCTGGAACTGTGCAAAAATCTGCTCCGAGGACTTACTACTGGGGATTAGAAATAAAGACATCAAGGTGAGAATGGGATGGGATGAGAAACTTTCATTAAGTCACTTCATTCAATCTGATCTCTAGATTTTCCTTGGAATACCTTGGGGCAGAAATTCTATACACACAAGGATTACTTAATGCAGATGAAATATAAAATATGCCAAACCACAGCATGGACTGGAAGAGTGCTGAGATCCTAACAGTCTGTAGGTTTGGTGGGAAGGAGACCCATGCTTTTGCATTCTTACAGGACGATTTTATTTTTAATGAGATATCTAGTTTACCCATCCATCTCCCGCCCCCCGTCCCCTCACCTGCTCTGGTCAGAGCCGTGCTGTGGTCCACAACGTGTGTGCCCTTAGTCGGGTTTGTGCTTTGTCTTCATGTCTCATTAAATGGTGTTTTCCCCCATAGCTGCTGCTGCTGCTGCTAAGTCACTTCAGTTGTGTCCGACTCTGTGCGACCCCATAGTCGGCAGCCCACCAGGCTCTGCCATTCCTGGGATTCTCCAGGCAAGAACACTGGAGTGGGGTGCCATTTCCTTCTCCAATGCATGAAAGTGAAAAGTGAAAGGGAAGTCGCTCAGTCGTGTCCGACTCCTAGGGACCCCATGGACTACAGCCCACCAGGCTCTTCTGTCCATGGGACTCTCCAGGCGAGAGTACTGGAGTGGGGTGCCATTGCCTTCTCCCTCCCCAGTAGCAGTAAGTTGAACTGGTGTAACACTATGCAGTTACAGGAGAAGGCAATGGCAACCCACTCCAGTACTCCTGCCTGGAAAATCCCATGGATGGAGGAGCCTGGTAGGCTACAGTCCGCGGAGTCGCACAGAATCGGACACGACTGAAGCAACTTAGCAGCAGCATAGGTATTAGCTGTCTGAATGGTGCTTTTCTGCTTGGTGCTCTGAATTGAAAAAGCTCATCTGCCATGAGCGGAGTTCCTCACGCTGGCCCCCGGCATCACTGGGGTCCAGCCCTGGTGGATCCAGGGTCTCATCTCCTTCATGATTCTGTTTCTGCCATCTCCCCCACCTGCCCTATTTAGATTCCCCCAGAACCTGGTAGGTGATTGTCTCTGGACCTTAAACCTGCCTGCTTATCTAGCAGAAAACAGCCCAAACTAAAGGACGGTCCTCTTTGAACCTTCTTTCTCATATTTGAAGTGGGAGACCCATCTATTCTCATCTCACCCATCTTTTACCCTCTCCTGATGCTTTTTTGTACTTTCCTGAGCATGCATGATAAATCACTTCAGTCATGTCTGACTCTGTGTGACCCTATGGACTGTAGCCCTCCAGGTTCCTCTGTTCATGGGAATCTCCAGGAAGGAATACTGGAGTGGTTGGCCCTTCCCAGAAGCAGTTAAATGCTAAAATCTATAGGCTGAGTTGAATTCAACTTGGAACGCCATCCTCTTTTCAAGACACCAGAGTTGCAAAGATGTACATTGCCCAAAGGAGGTTCAGTTCAGTCACTCAGTCGTGTCCCACTCTTTGCAACTTCATGGACTGCAGCACACCAGGCCTCCCTGTCCATCACCAGTTCCCAGAGTTTACTCAAGCTCATGTCCATTGAGTTGGTGATGCCATTCAACCATCTCATCCTCTGTTGTCCCCTTCAGTATTTCTCAGCATCAGGGCCTTTTCAAATGAGACAGTACTTCTCATCAGCTGAACAAAGTATTGGAGTTTCAGCTTCAACATCAATCCTTCCAATGAATATTAAGGACTGATTTCCTTTAGGATGGACTGGTTGAATCTCCTTGCAGTCCAAGGGACTCTCAAGAGTCTTCTCCAACACCACAGTTCAAAAGCATCTTCTTAGGCCCTCAGCTTTCTTTGTAGTCCAACTCTCACATTTATACATGACCACTGGAAAAACCATAGCCTTGATTAGGTAGACCTTTGTTGGCAAAGTAATGTCTCTGCTTTTTAATATGCTGTCTAGGTTGGTCATAACTTTTCTTCCAAGGAGTGAGCACCTTTTGATTTCATGGCTGCAGTCACATCTTCAGTGATTTTGGAGCCCCTCAAAATAAAATCTGCAACTGTTTCCACTGTTTCCCCATCTATTTGCCATCAAGTGATGGGACCAGATGCCACAATCTTCATTTTCTGAATGTTGAGTTTTAAGCCAACTTTTTCACTCTCCTCTTTCACTTTCATCAAGAGGCTCTTCTTCTTTTCTTTCTGCCATAAGGGGGTGCCATCAGCTTTTCTGAGGTTATTTATATTTCTCCCAGCAATGTTGATTCCAGCTTGTGCTTCATCCAGCCTGAAAGTTCACATGATGTACTCCCCATGTAAGTTAAATAAGCAGGGTGACAATATACAGCCTTGATGTACTCCTTTCCCTATTAGGACCAGTCTGTTGTTACATGTCCAGTTCTAACTATTGCTTCTTGACCTGCATACAGATTTCTTAGAAGACAGGTCAGGTGGTCTGGTATTTCCATATCTTGAAGAATTTTCCACAGATTGTTGTGATCTACACAAAGGCTTTGGCATAGTCAATAAAGCCGATGTTTTTCTGGAACTCTCTTGCTTTTTTGATGATCCAGGGTATGTTGGCAATTTGATCTCTGGTTCTTCTGCCTTTTCTAAATCCAGCTTGAACATCTGGAAGTTCGCAGTTCACGTACTGTTGAAGCCTAGCCTGGAGAATTTTGAGCATTACTTTGCTAGTGTGTGAGATGAGTGCAATTGTGCGGTAGTTGGAGCATTCTTTGGCATTGCTTTTCTTTGGGACTGGAATGAAAACTGACCATTACCAGTCCTGTGGCCACTGCTGAGTTTTCCAGATTTGCTGGCATATTGAGTGCAGCACTTTCACAGCATCATCCTTTAGGATTTGAAACAGCTCAACTGGAATTCCATCACCTCCACTAGTTTTGTTCATAGTGACGTTTCCTAAGGCCCACTTGACTTCACATTCTAGGATGTCTGGCTCTAGGTGAGTGATCACACCATCGTGGTTATCTGGGTCATGAAGATCTTTTTTGTACAGTTCTTCCATGTATTCTTGTCACCTCTTCTTAATATCTTCTGCTTCTGTTAGGTCCATAACATCTCTGTCCTTTATCGAGCCCATCTTTGCATGAAATGTACCCTTGGTATCTCTAATTTTCTTGAAGAGATCTCTAGTCTTTCCCATTCTATTGTTTGCCTCTATTTCTAAATTGATCACTGAGAAAGGCTTTCTGAGGAAGGAGGAAGACACTGCAGTAAGACTGAACTGAAAGGAAGCTGTGATTCCAGAATGAAAAAAAAAATGGAGATGGGGGAAGGGACTGTGAAGAATGCATGTTTGTCTCATTTTTAGAGTCTTAGAAAGATTTTATGAGCAAAGTTAATGGATGAAACAAACTGTCTAATTAATAATAAAGTTGGGCCATATGCTTTTTCTAAAGAGAGAGAAGAGAGAAACACACACACACAGTGAGAGAGAGCGCACCAAAATGCATTCTTTGTTAACCCAACCACAATCCAATTAATGATGAAAGCATTTCAGCCTTGTTCCAGAATGTGGGGGAAGATGCCTCAGATCTGTCTCTATTACCTCTGAAGGGACCAGAAAGGAAATCCCTACTCCAAAATAGTTTCCAAATTAAAGTGTCTCACAATCAGTTTTGTCAACAAATGCATTTTGCTTTTCCTGAGTATAGCGTTAGCATATTTTCCGAAGTGGGATTTTTAGTTACGTCTATAAAGCGCTGAAAGCCTAGGGCAATGGCCTTTGCAGCACCAGCCCATTTTCTTTAATCCTGTTTTCTCCAAAGAGTTCATAAAAGGCATTTCCTGAAATCAGGAGGTGAAAATGGACCCTGGGGGCCAAAATACCCACCCCCTATCTTCTCAAAAAGAAGGCATATAGCTCACCCTGAAGATGGATAAGACACTGTTTCTCTATGTGTTTCTGGGTGGCTGCTCTCAATTTGTACAAATTCACCACTCACAAAATCCATTATTTCTACTTTCTCCCTTGAAGGGAAAATACAGGTCATCAAGCCAAAATGCCCCTCTACTTCCCCGTCCTCTGGTTATAGACACATCTACAGTGGTACCCATCTCTTCTTTGGAAAAAAACAAAATACCTATTTTTTTCCTGCGTTATCCCCCGACTGATACTTTATGTTTATTCTCTTCTTCATCATTCCTGAGCGCATGCTTCTCTTCAGGCACAGAGTGAGCCTCCACCTGCCTCTAAGCTAAATAACCTCTTCTGTCCTTGCAGCTTCCCTTCAAGTGGTACCACCCTCCACCTGGGGCAGCCCAAATGCCCCTTCTTCTGTTCACTCCTCAGCCTTAATTAGCCTGGTTTCCATCCCTAGTGTTCTCTAAATTGATGTGGGGTTGGCTTTTTTTGTTGTTGTTGAGATCTTGCTGGACATTATTTTTTCTTAAAGTACAGTTGATTAATAATGTTGTGTTAGTTTCTGGTGTGCAGTAAATAATTCAGTGTGTATATATACACACACACATATATATACTGAATATAATATATTCTTTTTTGTTATAGTTTATTACAAGATTTTGAATATCATTCCTTGTCTATACAGTACGGACTTGTTTATTTTTTATATCGTAGTTTGTATCTGCTCATCCCAAACTCCTAATTTATCTTCTCACTCCCCTTTGGTAACCATAGTTTAATATGGTTTAATATTAAACCATTAAACCATGTTTAATATGTCTGTGAGTCAGTTTCTGTTTTGTAAATAAGTTCATTTCTATCATGTTTTAGTTTCCACATATAAGTGACATTCTATGGTACTTGTCTTTCTCTATCTAACTTACATCACTCAGTATGATAGTCTCTAGAACCATCCATGTTGCTGCAATGTTTCATTTTTATGGCTGAGGAGTATTCCTTTGTATATATGTACCACGTCTTATTTATTATTCATCTGTGGATGGACACTTAGGTTGCTTCCATGTCATGGCTACTGTACATAGTGCTGCCTTGAATACTGAGGTGCATATATCTTTCCAAATTAGAGTTTTGTTAACCAGATGTTCTGAAGGTCCCCACTGACTTTCTAATGAGCAAATGCCACGTTTAACTTCAGTTCTCATCCTGTTGATTCTTTAGGAGCTTTGACTCTGTGACCATCCACCTCTTAAAGTTCTTCCTTTTTTTCATTTTTGGATTATCCTTCTGCCCATCTGGCTCCTTTCCCATTCCTCCTGTCCTCAGATGTGTTTGCACTGAACCCCATTCTTAGTTACTCAACTGCTTCTTCCTTCTGCAGACTACCCCTCAGGATCCTTCTGCTCCTGGAGTTGCCATCAAGCACTGAAATCTGATGCTACACCTCAGCCTTTCTCCTGAACTGACGCTCATTTCCCAAGTGCTTCACAAATATCATATTCTAAATAGTACTTAGGTATCTCAAATGTAATAAATCTACAATTAAATTCACTCCCATGACCCAAGTCTGATTCCTCCTGACATCATTCTCGACATCCATGGCTCCCAATGCTACTTACTTGGACATCAAGTCTTGTCTCTTTTACCTCCTGCATCTGGATCACTCTTGCCTGCACCCTAGCTGCTGCTGTTAAGTCGCTTCAGTCGTGTCCGACTCTGTGCGACCCCATAGACGGCAGCCCACCAGGCTCCCCCATCCCTGGGATTTTCCAGGCAAGAGTGCTGCAGTGAGGTGCCATTGCCTTCTCCGACCTGCACTCTAGACAGCGTAGTAAAAAGCAGAGCAATCACTTTGCTGACAAAGTTCTGTATAGTCAAAGCTATGGGTTTTTCAGTAGTCACATATGGATCTGAGTGTTGACCATAAAGAAGGCTGAACACTGAAGAACTGATACTTTTGAATTGTGGTGCTGGAGAAGACTCTTGAGAGTCCTTTTGACTGCAAGGAGATGAAATCAGTCAATCCTAAAAGAAATCAACCCTGAATATTCATTGGAAGCACTGAAGCTGAAGCACCAATACTTTGGCCACCTGATGCGAAGAACCAATTCAATGGAAAAGATACTGATGCTGGGAAAGATTGAGGGCAAAAGGAGAAGGAGGTGGCCGAAGAAGAGATGGTTAGATAGTATCACTGACTCAATGCACATGAATCTGAGCAAACTTGGAGATTGTGAAGGACAGGGAAGCCTGGCATGCTGCAGTCCATGAGGCTGCAAAAAGTTCAGTCAACTTAGTGACTGAACAACTTAGTTGCACTAATGTAACAGCCCTGAATCTACCTGCTGAGTAGAAATTTATTGTCCCTCCAGCTCATCTTTTGTTCTAGGAACATGTATCAGGATGACCAGGGAGTTTTCAAAGAATAGCTACCATGCATTCGGAAATGCATCATCTAACTGAATGCTCAAAATGTCCTTTGACAGTTGATACTCTTGTATATTCCCATTTTACAGCTAGGAAAGGAAAATAACGGGCTGAATGTTCCACAGCTACTCCTGGAAATGCCCTGATTAATATTCGTAGCATCATTCTTATTTATTTATGTCCACAGATTTTGTTTCTATTTATACTTCTATTCCCAAAGCTGTTTATATATTGATTTAAATAAAGAGTTCTTCTTTTAGTAAATGAAGCCGCTCAGATTTTACATTTGTACTTGATATTAACAGCTCCTGCCCTGTACATCAGGAAACCAGGCTCATCAAATATGCTCATGTGATATTTCTGATCAAGACAAAACACCTTAAATAAATAAATCGCCTTGAGACTAGAAATACATGCAGCACAATAGTTAACTGTTCTTTCCTACTGGGGGCTTTTGCCAGAATGATCACACACACACACACACACACTCACACACACTCTTCTTTTTCCTATTTTGCAACTTACAGAACTATGCACGCTACATTTTTAACATAGATTTCCATTTTCGTCATCTTTGCTTGCAAAATTGTCTCTTTTTAAACACGTTCTAAGCACATCAATAGAGAATCACAGGATTTTTTTAAGTGCAGCTTTAGAATTTGTGGAATAAATTTGAACATTCTTGTTTATATGTGAGATTTTTTCTTTTTAATGTAATCTCTTACTATATACAGTAGAGAATGGACAGAGAAAATTGCATAAAGAAAACATACAGCCTTCTTGTGGATATAGCTGAGGAAGGAGAGGGTAAAACGAATTGGGAGAGTAGCATTAACATGTATACACAACCATGTATAAAATATTTAATAGTTAGCTAGTGGGGACCTGTTCTATAACACAGGGCGCTCAGCTCTGTGCTCGGGGGTGACCTAGAGGGGTGGGATGGTGGAGGGGAGGGAGACTAAAGGAGGAGCTGTTATGTCCCATGGCTCAGCAGGCTAAGAATCCACATGCAATGCAGGAGACACAGGAGACTCTATTTGACCCCTGGATTGGGAAGATCTCCTGGAGAAGGAAATGGTGCTCCACTCCAGTCTTATCTCCTGAAAAAATCGCATGGACAGAGAAGCCTGGCGGGCTATAGTCCACAGGGTCGCAAAGAATCAGATAGAAACCAAGAGAAGCCATTCCTGAAAGTTGATGGAGGGATACAAAAATCCTTGGACTACATTTTCTGTTTATGAATAAGGGCTGTTGGCATTTTAAAATTTGATAACAATTTGGCTTTCTTTCTTTTATAAGTAAATTCATGTTTGGGGTCATAGTCTCAAAATATTACATCCTTTTTAAAAAATTTTCATACTTTACCAGACTGTTTCTTAAAACATTTTTTGGCTGCACCATGCAACTTGCAGAATCCCAGTTCCCCAACCAAGTACTGAGCCCAGGTCATTGCAGTGAAAGTCCAGAACCCTAACCACCACATCATCAGGGAACTCCATAGACTATGTCTTATTAACTGTTCTGGGCCAAATTTCTCAAAGAAGTGGTGCACAATTTCAATATACCACTTCCCTTATTTTGTATCTCACAATTTTTAAAGTCTTTATTGAAGTTATTACTATATTGCTTCTGTTGTTTATGTTCTGGTTTTTTGGCCACGAGGCATGAGGAATCTTAGTTTCCCACTCAGAGATCAAACCTGCACCCCCTGCATTGGAAGGCCAAGTCTTACCCAATGGACGACCAGAGAAGTCTCTATCTCATGATTTTTTACTGAATTACAATTTTAGTGCTGATCCTTTTCCCTTGCTCGGATTTTCTTCTTTGAGGGCTTAAATTTTATGTTGATTGCATATGCTTCATCTGTCTGCTAAATCTTTCTTTCTCTAAAATTTCTCTAAAATCATTTCTTTCTAATTTTTCAAAAAGTTCTCCCTTTCAACATTCATATCTGTTAAGGCATCCTGACCTATTTATTCACTCTGTGTTCCTTCTAGTATAGTCTTCATTACTAAAATAATATTATCTTCTATTACATTTCCTTCCTAAGTTCTATCATGTCGTTTCTGAGTTTTTCCGAGTTATACTGTTCTTTTAAAAAAAACAGCTTGTATTGTTTTATTTTAAAAGAGCCACGTTCTTTTCTGACTCATGGTATCCTTTCACTGTCTAAAGGTTGCTTTTCTGCCTCTTCTGTTTCATTTTATATTAACTATATATAGGATTTTTTATTGGGGTATAATTGCTTTACAATGTTGTATAGGTTTATGCTGTACAACAATGTGAATCAGCTATATGTATGCATATATCCCCTCCCTCTTGGACCTCCTTCTCCACTAACTACGTACAGGATTTAATCTCAATCCCTTCTACTGCTCAGTGTCACAGGAAAGCAGATTTCTTAAAATTTGATAAGGAGGCATGTTTCAGGGCCCTCTCCTAAGCTCTAAGTAACATAGCTCTCTTTTCTGTTTCTTCATGTTGTGCTTGCATCTATGGCAGTCTACTCTCGATTGTCTCTTGTCGCCCAACACACTTTTTCCTGGACCCTCATATTTTCTCTGTAGTGTTCCAGGGCCCCCAATTTGAATTCCATTTCCAGAAATTTCTTCTTGGGATAAAGCTTTGCCCTGGAGGGGAGTTCTGAGCTTCAAGAGTTCACGGGGTCCAGTGTGCTTCTCATTCCTTGTGCAGAGAGCTCTTTTGCCTTTTCCCGTTGGCCCATTTTGGTCCCCCACCCCCTGACCCGACTTTAAAAGAACCTAATCACAGGAATGAGATCACTAGGCAATTTAACCAAACACCAGACTTGTGCTCCCGCCGTGGCGTGCCTAACCTGTTGATTCTTTTCCTAGATTAAAAGAAGTCAGAATGAAGAATGAAGTAGTTAAAGAATGACTAGCTCTCTACCGTCAACAGCCCCCTTAGCAATCCAGCAGACAGATCAGATCACTCAGACAAGATAACATCTGAAGAGAGTCAGCCAGTCTGCATGCATTGAAGAAGGATGCAGAATCCACCCTTCTGCCTCCATGATTCCCTGAGATTCTTTCAATTTTCCCTTTGAAACCTTGTCATAGCTGAGCAGACTCTTCAGAGGTGATCTCACAACACGAGTCCCCCATCTCTGCAGGTTGCTGGCTTTCCTGATTAAAGTAACTTTCCTTTCTATTGACACTTGCCTCTCGAATTACTGGCTTTTGAGTGGTGAGCAGATGAACCTGAGGTGGGCAACACTTGAACCCCTTGAGCTCAGCTATTCTTGGAACAAATTCCTCCAGGGCTTCCTTGGTGGCTCAGATGGTAAAGAATCTGCCCGAAATGCAGGAGACCTGGGTTCGATCCCTGGGTTGGAAAGATCCCCTTGAGAAGGGAATGGCTACCCACTCCAGTATTCTGGCTTGGGAAATCCTATGGGCGGAGCCTGGAGGGCTACAGTCTATGAGGTCATAAGGAGTTGTACATAGCTAAGCACACACATCCCTTCCAATTCCAGTTTCTTGTCTTAACTGGTCCTCCAAGTTTTGCAATTTCTTTGGAAACCCACAGGTCCATTAAATGCCCCTATTCTTTCTCTGCCACCTGCACAGTTGCTGACATGCATAGTACTTCTTGGTGGTCTGCCCCCTCCCACGCAAGGTTCCCGTGTATATTCTGAGGTTCATGAGGATTTCTTGTCATAAGTTTTATTGTAGATTTTACCATGAATCTTTGACTTTCCTATTTTCTTTATACATTTTTGTGATGAACTTCTGAGAGTTAAAATCTGTGTCATGTCACTACCAATGTTGCCAGAATTTTTATGAAAACTTTTAAGAGGAAAAGGAGCATTCATTTTTCCAACTTCTATAGGCAACATTTTAACAGAACTGGAATAGCAAAATCCTTCCAAAGGTTTGATCTAAAATGTGCTTCTTAGAAACCATCACAACATTGTAAAGAAATTATCCTCCAATTAAAAATAAATAGATAAAATTTAAAAATGTAAGTACCAACATTTAGATCTGAAAAAAAAATAATAAAATAAAATAAGCCACAGAGTTGTAAAGTACAGCATAGGGAATATAGTCAATAACATGCAATAACTTTTTATGGTGACAGATTGTTACTAGACTTATGGTGATCCACTTATAATGCATTTAAATATTGAATCATAATGTTGTACATCTGAAACTAGTATAACATTGTGTGTCAGTTATACACCAGTCAAAAAATAAAAAATTAAAACGTGCTTCTTTACAGCTTCAGAGGGGAAGATTCCTGGTTTCACTGTGTTTTATATGCATTTCTTTCTCCTTTTACTCATTCAAAATATCTCTTCTGAGGCTGTCCTAGGTGGATTCCTTTTAGGTGACAAGTGGGTTCTTTGAGTTGGGGGATCCCATTTTGTACAGCATGCTTCCTTGGTTATTGTTATAACCCGCCTGTTGAATTAACATTTTCCCAAATGATGTGTTTGAGCTTCAAGTGATGCAGAGATGAGCCCACGGGTCCCTTTGATTCTGCACGCTGTTCACTCTCTGTGCTCCAGGCTCTGCCTTCCATGTCCCTCTTTGCAAGGCTGACACAGAGCATCTTCATATTGTACTTCACCAAGGAAAAGGTGAGGATATGACATTCAGAAGAGAAATCCCAGGACAGAGAGGTCAACAGCCTTCTCTCCTGGCATAGCCGACATTTCAAAGTGGCTGTTGTTTGAAGGCTCAAAGAGCCATAAAATAGTCATCAGTGTAACCCAACTTTCACACACACACAAAAAGACTTCATTAGCACTGGGATTTTGTTACCTTTATTTGAAAACGGCGAGGTGAGTTGTCAAACCGCGACTCGGTCTTTAATTTAATACATTTCAAGGAGCAAAGAATAGGCTCCGCATGTTGGGCCGATTGTACTTCTGACGTTCGTATTTCTAAACCTCGGGATTTAGATCTTAATCTTGAAAGCCCTCCAGACTTCAGCCAGGGCGTCTGCCCTCTGTTAAAATACAATGCAGAGTTTCTAAAATAATTGTGTAGCGATGGCCATTTTTTTTTTTTTTCTCCATAAAGCGTGTTCTGCGCGAAGAGCATCCTTTGAAGTGAGGAGCCATGAGGGTGGCAGGGGCAAAGGTGAGCAGCCCGTTACAGAAGTTTACATTCCTGGCAGAGGCTGGGTTATGAGGCTGGATGGAGGCTATTGATATTCAGCGCTTCGACCAGCTTACTCTTGGCACATCCCTGCTTCCCGTGGCAGAGCCGAGACAGACCTTGTCAGTTTCCATTTGCTCAGTGGGGGAGTCGGCAGGATTCGGTCCATGTGGTCATCAGTCATCCCTGGGGTGGGATTGGGGCGCCGAGCTCCTGGGGCAGGGAGAGGGGGGCTGTTGGTGAAGGCATCCCTTCCCACTCCCTATCCCGCGTGGGAAGCCCTCTTAAGATAATTTGCCTGAAGATTTGCAAGTAGGATGGGCATTTTTCACAATCTCGTGCCAGAAGAGAAAGGAGGAAATTAATAGCATCTTCCGAAGCTGGAATGTTAAAGGGACAGAGTGAGGCAACACCCCGCTGTGGCTATTTCTTTCTTTGTGTTAAAAAAAAAAAAATCGCCTCTCCTGACTTTGAAAGTAGCTACTGCTTTTTTTTTTTTTTTTTTTTTTAAGGGAAAAAGAAAAAAATAAAAGCCCTACGAACCATTTCTTTTTGACAATGGAGAGCACTTTTCCCCCTGGTACTCAACTCATTTAGAAAACGGTTCTACCAGCCTTTCGGAACACGTGCCCTGCGCGGACTATTTTCTGTTACAGAATATCTAAGCAGACTCACAGCGGAGGGGACCTGGGAGTGTGTGCCTGAGGAATGGGGGGAGGGAGGAGGGAGTCATCAACTTGTTTATTCCAGAAAGGAAGTCTTCATCCCTCGAAGGCCCTAAGCACACAATTGCTTGGGCTTTGTTCTTTATCACGACCCCGACCTCCACAGGAAGCCCCCTTCTGAAGTACCACCTGAGACCTGCCTTCGTGTGGTGAGCCTAGCTGTTAGATCACTGCGAAAGGCAGAAAGCAGAACCTAAGATGGGCCACAGGGGCTCGACCAGCGCCTTCCACAAAGTAGGCAAAGCCTAGCAGCGTTGGTTGAAAGCATTCGGTTCATTTTCTCCTGCCCACAGAATCCACCATTTCTCTAGTTGGCTTGGGTTTGTCTGAGTGTTAAAAGGAAAAGAAGCTTTGATCCACGTGTTTCCTGACTGCCCCTCACCTGTCTGCCTTTATCAGAACGAGGACTGTGTTTTGTTATTCTTTATAAATTATGAAATATCGAAATACCTTTAGTTTTGAATTCTGGAGTTCAGAGAGCCTGTGAAAGGGGGCGCTGCTTATCTTTGAATGGAGATGTTGGAAACTGGCCATCTCATGGACGCACAACCCCAGGGGGCGCCACTCCTGCAGAACCAGAGTGCCTCCTCCTGGGAGGAGAAACCCTTCCCTTTTTCTGCACGTCAGGCCAACCGTCCACCTGTCAAGCCTGTGCACCTGTCTCGCTGGCAGTTTGTTGTTTGACCTTGTCTAAGGGCAGTGACCAAGGGCACCTTTAGCAAGTGGGTACATCGCTGGTCCACCGCCAGCCTGCTCTGCCTTTGGACACGGAAGCATTCAGACTTGAGGGACTCGTCCAGGCATTTTCCTGGCTCTTCCCTGCGACTTTCATCCCAGTTCCCCTGCCATTTTGTCCAGCCCACTAAGCGGGGTTTTTGATCTCCAGAGGAGTGGGAATCCGAGAGGCGGATGGGACTCATTTCCATGAGCGGTAGAGTCATTATCCACATGAAAAAAAGCAGAAGGAAGAGAGTTGGGCTGGCGGGCTGGCGGCTCATCACCAGCCACAGGAAGACAAGATGCGCTTGTACTCCGGTCAAGGCCCCCAGATCCACCTGCACCGTCGGGTTGACGGCGCAGGAGAGTTGGTGGGAATGATCAGTGATTGTGGAAGTGTGAAGTCGGGCAGGAGGAGCGCCTCTTTATCCTCTTCCACGTGCACACGTGGCACACTGTACACAGGCACTCTCTCATACACACACGCATATACATGCATGCACACACTCATACACACATGTACCTGCATGTGAGCACACACTCTCATGCACACACATGCCTATACACACATGTGT
>SJXQ01002457.1:0-40748 GCA_006408695.1 Aepyceros melampus | reverse complement strand
ACCCTTCTACACACATGCAAACACATGCATGTACATACTCTTGTACACATGCATGCACACTCACTTTGTCATACACACTCTTATTCATACACAAACATGCATACACTCACTCCACATATACAGTTGTTTATACAAGCACTCTCACTCACATGCACACACAGGTGCACACAGCCTGACCCTGGCCCTCCCCCTCACAACTGTCTAAAGTTCCCACTGACATGTCATGCTCTCTAGGGGCTCAGCCCCTTGGAGAGAGATTTAAAGAGATCCAGTATTGTGACAGGCCCATTATCTGCCTTCGTCGCCTGATGTGGGTTTTACATAACGCATTCTCTGGTTGCTTGTGTGCATACTCAGTGGTGTCCAACTCTTTGCGACCCCACGGACTGTCACCCACCAGGCTCCTCTGTCCAGGGGATTTCCCAGGCAAGAACACTGGAGTGGGTTGCTGTTTCCTTCTCCAGGGGATCTTCCCCTTCAGAGACTGAACCCACGTCTCCTGCGCTACAGGCAGATTCATTACCACTGAACCATCAGGGATGACCCTCTTCTGATTGAAGTTGAAAGTGAATCTACCTGGGGACTGAAGGTGGATCAGATGACTTCCAGAGGGGGCTTCAAGCTGTCCTATTATAGAAGTTTATACATTTTTTAAAATAAAAGTTGAATCAACTTTTCTGAAGGGCACACTAATCAATTATTAAACAGGAAAGTTTTTCAGCTAACCCTCAGTGTCCTCACCAGCCAACCTTTTAGAATTCCTGATTTCAAGATGGAAGATAAAGGAAGATTTTGCCCTTCTTCTTTCTCATATTACAATTAAAAAAAAAAAAAAAGAACTTTTAGAGCCGAAGCAGCCATTTCCACTGCGACGGAGCCCGTGGGGAGCTCCCAGGGAAGGTTGCGACCACCGACCTCTGCCTCGGTTGTCTCTGAGCTGCTGACCGCTCCCCAGAATTTCTCCTGCATTTTCTTTTTAATTTCTCCTCGTTGAAAGGCGTGAGGGCTCCCCGCGCTCAGATGGTGTCACTGGCACCCCCAGCTGAGCCTGAGTAATTATTCCCACTCGGCGGGGCTTTGATACGGTTCTGAGGGCTGCCTTTGGCTCAGTCGCTCAGCCTTTGTTCCGCCGAAGTTATTTTCCTCCTTAGGAAATGAAAAAAGATGGAAGATGACAACACCATCAAGGGAGTGGGGAAACACCTACAAGTTATTAACCTTTAAAAACCGTTAATCCTCTAGCCAAAGGAAAGAGACATCAGGATGACGAGGGCTGAACTGCAGGCTTTGCGATAGATTCTAAGGAGTGGAAGCAAACAGGATGTAAATACCTGGGAAAACTCGTGCGCTCAAACTTCTGGGGAGGGGTTAGTTATCTGAGATGGCAGAGGATGGGCAGCTTAATTCGGGTGACTTCTGGCTTCTTTGATGGCTGTGAAGATTGCATTTCCCCCTAGACTGTATGAACTTAGATTCACAAAGAGAACTCGTGAGTTAGAGACAGAAAGGGGTTTTCCTACTGGTGAGATGAGACTGTGGATCTTAATGGATGCTCGGCTGAGCAGGTGTCATGGGCTAAAAATTCATTTGTACCAATCCCAGTAGCCCAGAGTGCAGTCGTACTTGGAGAAAGGATTTTTAAAGAGGTGATTATCTTAAAAGGAGGTTGTGAGGCTAGACCCTGATTCAAAGTCACTGGTGTCCCTATGAGAAGGGGGAGACAGGAGGGTGGGTGATCACAGAGGGACCAGCCTGAGAGGACGTCCCAAGGAGGCTGCCACCTGCAAGCCCAGAAGAGAGGCCCAAGGGGAAACCAGCCCTGTCCACACCTTGATCTTGGATTTTCTAGAACTGTGAGACAATAAATGTCTGTACTATTTTGTGACAGCAGCCTGAGCAGACTGATTCAGCAGGTGACTAGAAGAATTGAATTTTAGTTTTTAAAATTGTATTTATTTATTTCATATTTGGTTGCGTCACTCCAAATCTTTGTTGTGATGAGACAAAGAACCGAGGAACATACACGCGTGACATCTACACTGGGTCTTCGTTGCTGTGCATGGGTTTCTCTGGTTGCGGGGAGCGGAGGCTACTCCCTAGTTGCAGTGCGTGGGTTTCTAATTGTGCTGGCCTCTCCTCTTGTGGACCATGGCTCTAGACTCATGGGCTTAGTTGCTCCACAGTATGTGGAGCAGTCCCCCAGATCAGGGATCAAATCCACGCCCACTGCATTGGCAGGCGGATTCTTTCCACTGTGCCACCAGGGAAGTACCAGAATGGAATTTTAAATTTACAAGTATTTCCACTTTAAGTTACACAAAGCATCTTCCATCCCCAAGCTCTCACTGGAACTTTACAACTTGAACTGTAATGGCCTGTAAACTCCAGATGAAAAATCAAAGCGAGTCCTAAAATTCCAGCCAAAGAATCCTGTGGGCACCTGGTTTGGGGGGCCAACGACAAAAGAGCGAGGTTTCTGTCCTTAGCATCCTCCTTTCTCTGTTTCAGAGAGCTTGTTGAGTATGAGCAGGGGACATGAAGACAAACGGCTGAAAGGCTCAGTCACTCATATCTTGGTAGCAAGTTTGGGTTGATGATACTCAAGACTAACTCACTTCCCAGGATCCCTCCATCTGTCTTGATTTGGAAAATATTTTCAGCATGATTTTTATTTGTGTTCTTCCTGCACAAAGACCCACTTGTCCCTTCCCTCTGATTTCTGATTCTGCCACAGGCGCTGTTGGAATTAGAGCACTGATAAGACCAAAAAAAAAAAAAAAAACTGGGCCAGGAATTAAATTAATGCTTTTAGACAAATATCCGTTCCATCTCCAATTCTAATGCTAATTACATTTGTGGATCAAAGACCATTCGTTAAAGTTTTGCTTTTGAAAAACAGAGAGAGATTTTACTTTCTCGTTTGATATTTTTATGGGACTTGATGGGTCGGTGGGGGGTGGCTATGGGGGAGACAAGAATCTGGGGACAGAGGCCCAACCAGTGAAAAACTGAGAGTGGATGGAAGTTCCTGAAACATCCTTTTGGATCGAAATCTGGAGCCCCAAGATCCTTCCTTCTCCTCTTTGGATTGAGACTGCGATGGATTGAGCTGTCTGTTTGCATTCCATCCTGGTTGCTGAGCTATTTAGATGTTTTATCAGAAGACACACAGTATGGCCAGGGAGGGGAGGAATCAAAAAAACTGGTCTATGAAAAACCATGAGGCAACCTTAAATGCATGTTACAAAGTATGAAAAGTCAATCTGAAAAACTACTATGTACTGTATGATTCCAACTCCACAACATGCTGGAAAAGGCAGAACTGTGGAAACAGTAAAAAGATCAGCAGTTGGCAGGGGCTAGAGGGAAGGGATGAATAGGCAGAGGGGAACAGGTTTTTAGATCACTTTGTGTGATGCGCTGATGGTGGATACATGTTATTACACATTTGTCCAAGCCCACAGAACATCCAGGCTTCCCAGGTGGCTCTACTGGTAAAGAACCTGCCTGCCAAAGCAGGAGACACAAGAGACAAGGGTTCGACCCCTGGGTCGGGAAGATCCCCTGGAGGAGGACCTGGCAACCCACTCCAGTATTCTTGCCTGGAGAATCCCACAGACAGAGGAGCCTGGTGGGCTACACTCCATAGGACTGCACAGAATCAGACACAACTGAAGTTACAGCATGCACACACACACAGAATACCCAAAGGTGAACTCTGACGTAAACCACAGTCTCCAGATGAGGGGGCAGGGAGTACATGGGAAATCTCTGTATCTTCCCTTCAATTTTGCTGTGAACCCAAACTGCTCTTAAAAAAAAAAAAAAAAAAGTCTACTTAAAAAAAGAAAAGAAAAATACTGGTAGAATTTTTTACACCTAAGCAAAGTTTGGATCTGAGATATACATCTTAGCAATATAGAGCCCAAGTTATCTGAGGGAGAAAAGGAAGAGATAAAAGCAAATGAGGTGATGGGGAGGATATGCAGAACAGGAACGAGTAGGTGGTAGGGATGGGTTTGCCAGCAGAAGGGAGCGAGACAAAAAGGGGACGGCAGCCATGGAAAATGCCTTCCGCGGATATAAATCTCACAAAGCCAATTTCCTGAAATAAAGAAATAATAGCATTAAAAGCTGGGAAGATGGTGAAACCGTAAACCAAGAGACTGCAGTCAGAAGCGGAGTTGCCTCTGCACAAACAGGAAATGTACACACTTAAAAACATGCTCCCCCCAGCCCCCATGCATGAATTCCATCCCACGTTCATGTAATTACACTTGTGGACGGGCCTGATGTGCAGGGTACCACCCGGGATGAACGAAACTTGTGCCTGAGGGCTTGGGGTTTCTTCAGTTCTTTCTTGTCCTCTTCTCTTCCCCTGGCTTCAGTACCAGCCAAAATATGACTTCCGATTTATGGTTTCATTCTTTCATTCATAGAATGAATATTCGAAGGGCTTACCTCCTGAGGAATACAGAGGCATTAAACAAGTAAACAAATATCTAAATAAAAGTCATTCCCGATAGAGATAACCAACTGCTATGATAAAAGTGAAACAGAGTGAGGAGAAGGCCGGAGGAGACATCCAGGAAGGCTTCACAGAGGAGGTGACTTTTCAAGTGAAACCTGGATGACGAGAATCATCTTCAAGGTTGTAACCTGAAGATGGGGGGCAAGGGTGTTCTAGACAAAGGGAGGAGCAAGGACCAGTGCTCCAGAAATGTGCCTAAAGCCCCCAGTGCGTTAGAGCAGGGAGCAGGAGGGGAGGTGGTCCCAGGTAGGGTGATTTTCTAGATTCGGGTACTGAAGGTCCTGTGTCCCAGGAAACTCCCTGTCCTGAGCAAACCAAGGTGGTTGTAGGAATGTGAATGCCCTGGTAGGGGGTGCATTTTATTTTAAAGAGGGAATCGTTGGAAGACAGGCATCATTTATAATACAGGCTGCTGCTTCCCACCTTGGAAGGCTTCCTTCCCAGAGAGGGTTCAGCCAACTGAAAGTTTGGAATCTGGAACAGATGACCAATGGGTGCAGATTTGCCCACAGAATCCTTTCCCTGTATCCCTCCTGGCAGCCACAGACCCACAGGGGTGGCCTTCTTTAGATGCTCTATTTATGGGCTATGGGATGTTCTACTCATTACATCCTCCCTGGATTGCATCAACAGCCAAGTGTTCAAGAAGCAGAGGCAGCCTTCACACTCAGGATACTTGCTTCTTTGTCTCTCAAAGTGGCTGGGAGATGGGATGAGGGCAAAACCTGGATCGTCCTCCCCTGTGCTGCTCCTCCACCAGATCTGATTCACCAGCCCTTTGATCTGACAAGAGAGGACCCCACTCACATATTCCTGTCCTGAAGGAGGGTTAAATCGCAGTAGCAGCCTTCAAACAAAACTTTGGACTTTTTCTTCTATCTGTGTCGGATGTTGATGGAGGTAAAAATGTTTGCAGCATGACATGGCATACTACAGAGTTTTATGAACCATATTTGACAACTGGACTCTTACAGGGCCTTTCACCTTCCGTTTACACATCAACTCTGCCATTCAAGCTGTGCCGCCCAGGCCATCTCAGTCCTGCCATCCCCTCTGCCGACCACGCTTGTCATCAAACACATTTGTGTGCCTGACATGCAGTGAAGTCAAACAAATCCAAACGTTAAGAGTTTGGAGCAAAGATTTATTGCAGGGCCGTGCAAGGAGACAGGTGGCTCATGCCTAAAAAACCCTGAACTCCTCCAAGGGTTTCTTCAAAGCTCTCTTAAAGGCTAGGTGAGAGAGGGAAGTAGTTAATTGTTGCAAACTTCTTGGTGTTGTAATCCTTTGTTCTTATAGCTGTCCATGTAGATCAGGTTGTGATGTTCTTGTAAACCCGCCAGTAAAACAAATGTTATTCTCTGTTCTGCAATTTTTAATCTCTATATGACTGGATTCTCAAAGTTTAGAACCCTGAGAACGGGCTGTTCTGTATATTTTAGGCTCTAGGCAACATTCTTTAACAAAAGGTGCAGAGTCAGCATGACTCAGCATAGGAAAAGGAATAGCTCTAATACGGAGTCAGATGTGTTCTTCACTATTACACACTCATACACTTGTGCTGTTTCTCCAACACGTCTCATTCTGCCACCCTAAAAACCCACAAAAACCAAAACCAGGAATGTGCTTTCTCCTCCACCCACACCACTCTTTCCTAGAGAATTTCTAGACTTCAAAGATTTCCACAAAAGAGCTAAGTGGACAGATGGGGGACTATGCTTCAGCTCCCATATGTTAAGCATATTTCTTCTATTAGACACAATATTTTTAGCTGTGAGAATAGAAAATATGCCCCCACTTTCCGTCTTTCTGAGAACTTTGAAAAATTTTCTAAGTGTATCTAGAAACTGCAATAAATGCCATGCACACAATCTGGGACTTTTGAGCCACAAACAGCAAGATGCTGTCCTCTGATGAAAACTTAGTTATTTTTTCTGATGGACACAGGTGGGGGGGGGTCCCTTTTGCTTTTTAAAATTTTCTATTTATTTATTTATATATTTTGGCCAAAACTCACGACACGTGGGATCTTAGTTTCCTGACCAGGGATTGAACTCTAGCTCTCTGCATTGGCAGCATGGAATCTTAACCACTGGAAAGCCAGAGAAGTCTCCCTTTTGCTCTTTCATTTAGGATCTTGGGATTTTGGATGTCACCAAATATCTTAGACCACTTGAATTCTTATTGCCACTTTTAGCAAAGAAAAAAAACATATATATATATAAGGTGATGAGGGTACTAAGCACATACAGATGGGAAGAAGGAATGGTTTGGAGGTAGGTGTAGCCTAATCTAATGTAACCTTCTTAGTGAGATCATGAAGTTTCTGTGATTATTCCCATTTTGCAAATGTGGAAACTGAGCTCGTAAATGATGAGAATGGATGATAATTCAGCCCTGTTTATTTCCAAAGTCTATGTTCTTCCTCCATCCAGTGCTCTCCTGTTGTGGATTTTGGCTTGGTGGTGTGCCCACGGTTGCTACCAAATTTACTCCCATCCCAGCATTGGAAAGGAATACGGACGAAATAAAAAGCAAAACCAGGCAACTCATGCAGGAGAAGTAATCACTGCAGGCTCCTCTTCCAATTTCAGGAGCTCTGTTGAGACTACTGAGGTTTTACTTAATATTCTCTCCCTTAACGGGTTACAAGTTGATACATGAAACCACAGGGAAGTCTTTGAATCATCTGAACAACATCCCCCTCGCCACCCCCGACCTTAATATATTCTTAAGTTAAAGGAATGCTCTTAAGAGGTTTTTGTCCCCAGGGTTCCATCCTTGGCTCACAGGGCCTCATTCCAAAGCTCCACCCAGCTCCTTCCCTGAGCTAAGGATTCATTTATGGAGGTGTCTGCCACAGCTCTCCACCTGGATATCCTGCAGGCACTACAGCTCAACAAGTCTGAATCTGAAGCCCTCTTCCTCTTGTATTTCAGCTTGGGGGTTGATATCTCTGTCTCCCCAAGCCCCTGGGCTAGAGACCCTGGAATCTTGCCCCCTCCATCTTCTTAACCCTCTCCCATTCAAAGCTCCAAACCCTCCATTCCAGACTGGGTGCATTGCCCTTTCTTGACGTGCACATGAAAAGGTGTGAGCCACAAGTGACCAGGTCATATATTTATTTGTGCATCCATTTTCCCAAGCAGACTGTGAACGACGTGGAGGTAGAGGACATGCTTGATTTCATCCTTCATTGGCAGCCCCTTACGTATGATCTCCATCAATAAATATTTGTTGGATTAACAGTGTTGAATGAATGACGTATAGATGCAAAATACTCTATAAGCAGGAGATGCGACAAGGGTGTGTGAGAAGTGGGCAGAAAGAAGTTTGTATCGCTTATCTTGTTCGTAAACATTGCCATGAATAACTGTGCTAAGGGCCCAGTCCCCCTGGCCTCTGTCACAGCTTCCGGTGGTGTGCTGGCAATCTTTGGCATTTCTTAGAGTGTAGTTGCATCACCCCAACCTCTGCCTTCCCGTCATGTGTCCTTCCTCGTGTGTGTGTGTCTGTGTCCAAATGTCTCCTCTTCATAAGGAGGACAGATGTATTGGATTAGGGCTCACCCATGTGACCTCATCTGAACTAATTACATCTACAATGTCCCGATTTCCAAACAAGCTCATATTCTGGGCTATTGGATGGCGGGATTTCAACACAAGAATTTGGAGGAGAGGAGGACACACTTCAACACAATCCAATATAGAAAAGTTGAGGAGCCTCAAGGAAGAAGAACTCTGGAAGCAGAGGACCCTTCAAAAGAACAGCAGTCATTCCCTTGTCTACTGTCTCCAAGCCCTCAACCAATGATCCAATGACCATGAGTCACCTATGAATGGAATTCGTACGGAGCCAATTCTGAGTCTTCAACAACGTGGAACTCATATACATCAAATCTTAAGTATGTAGGTGATTTCTGTTAATTTTTGCCAACTAAGAACATTGGCAATGAGTAACCAAAGAACAGTCGAAGGGAGTCTTCTCTTTGTCGTTATTCTGCTAAACCGATGAAGAGAGAATAGATTATTAATGTTTTCTAACCTCCATTGAAATAATGGACCTGATGTCACATACAGTGTCTCCTGACATCACTCAAGTAAGGACAGCTGAACCTCATGTGCCTCCTGCTAGAGCAACACATCCTGGTCTGTTTTCTTGCGAAAAACTTAAAATTGATCAAGCCTGTCAATCCAACTTCCTGCTTATGGAAAACACAAAAGACAGAAAAAAAATTATTAAATGGCTACCATGAAGATATAATTAGTAAATCTCAAACTAAGAAACACTGTGGAACAAGAGAAATTAATTTTTCCATAAATACAGAAGGAAAAAAAAAAGATGGAGGTAGATCCTAGGAATGAAACGAAACTTTAAAGATGTTGCAATTAGTAGCAATGTGAGGAGATATTTTGGCTCCTGATTCAAACCAACATGCATAATATTAAAAAACATTAAACCATAGAGGTACAGTTTGATTCCTCATGATGTAGCAGAGGCAAGTGGAGATTTGAATACAGAGTGGATTTTTGATGATATCAAGGACATAGTCTTATACTAAAAGTAGGTTCATAGTTATGTCAAAGAATGCATCCATATCTTTTAGAGCTACACTCTGAAATATTAATAAAAAAAGTGATAAAATGTCTAGGATTTGATTCAAAATGATATAGGGGTGGGGAAAGTGGATGGAGGTGTAGATGGAGTCAAATTGGCCCAAATGATCACAGGTCTCTTCTGGATAACCCAGGGGGCTCGTCTTCAAGACAGTTGCTTTCCACCTTATTTCCATCTGTGGCCATAACTCCCCTTTGTCACATAGCCTAACATATCCATGGGTTCTTTGGTTAAGACATGGACATCTTTGGGAGGGGGCATTATTTCATTATTCTGCCAACCTCCTGTATGTTCGGAAGTAGAGATACTCATATGCAAACAGAATAGAAATTGAATTACAGTCTGTGCTTTACCGGCTGCTTTCTCTTCCAGGTAGAATTCCCTAAACCCAGTTACCACCTGCAGATTGTAGATCTGAGAGCTACTTTCACAGAAGAGGTAAGGGATCAAAGCCATTGTGGGTAAAATACCGGTTTTTAAAGTTTTATTTATTTATTATTGGCTGTGTTGAGTCTTCATTGCTGGGGGAAGGCTTTCTCTAGTTGTGGTGAGCATGAGCTATTTTTCGTTGTGGTGCGCAGGCTTCTTATTGTGGTGGCTTCTCTTGTTGTCTAGGCGAATAGGTTTCAGTAGTTGCAGCATATAGGCTCAGTGGCTGCGGGGCATGGACTTCGTTGTTCCGCGGCCTGTGGAATCTTCGTGGATCAGGGCTCAAACCTGTGTCCTTTGCCTGCATTTGGCAGGCCGATTCTTATTCTCTGAGCCAGCAGGGAAATCTGGAAAAATATTCTTTGTATTGTAATCAAATATATCTGTCCAGCTGTTGCCTGGAAAATTCCATGGTCTGAGGAGACTGGTGGGCTACAGTCCATGGGGTCACAAAGAGTCGGACACGACTGAGCGACTTCACCTTCACCTTCACCACCATACCTGTCCAGTGCTTCCTTTGCCCACTCTTCTTTTTAAACTGGTAGAATTTTAGCTATGAAGGTACCCTTACTGGTCAGTCTTCTAAATCAGACCCTAGTATTCACAGATGAGAGAACTGTGTCCTCAGATGAGGTTGTTTATACTGACTCCTGGTCCCGGAACAGCTGGGAATGAACATCTCTCTGGGTATCCATGGTCAATTCCGGACCATCCTCCTCCGCTCTGGTGTGAAATATCATACTCCTTTGATGTGTAATTTCTCTCCTGGGTAGTAACTGTGCCTGAGGCACTGCCAGGGGATGCCAGGCTAGAGCCTGTATCTAAACAAGAATGGTCCAGGAATCAGTCAGTTCAGTCGCTCAGTTGTGTCCAACTCTGCGATCCCATGAATCACAGCACGCCAGGCCTCCCTGTCCATCACCAACTCCCAGAGTTCACTCAGACTCATGTCCATTGAGTCAGTGATGCCATCCAGCCATCTCATCCTCGGTCGTCCCCTTCTCCTCCTGCCCCTAATCCCTCCCAGCATCAGGGTCTTTTCCAATGAGTCAACCCTTTGCATGAGGTGGCCAAAGTATTGGAGTTTCAGCTTTAGCATCATTCCTTCCAAAGAACACCCAGGGCTGATCTCCTTTAGAGTGGACTGGTTGGATCTCCTTGCAGTCCAAGGGACTCTCAAGAGTCTTCTCCAACACCACAGTTCAAAAGCATCAATTCTTCCGTGCTTAGCCTTCTTCACAGTCCAACTCTCACATCCATACATGACCACTGGAAAAACCATAGCCTTGACTAGATGGAACTTTGTTGGCAAAGTAATGTCTCTGCTTTTCAATATGCTGTCTAGGTTGGCCATAACTTTTCTTCCAAGGAGTAAGCATCTTTTAATTTCATGGCTACAGTCACCATCTGCAGTGATTTTGGAGCCCCAAAAATAAAGTCTGACTCTGTTTCTACTTTCCCCATCTATTTGCCATGAAGTGATGGGACCAGATGCCATGATCTTATTTTTCTGAATGTTGAGCTTTAAGCCAATCTTTTCACTCTCCTCTTTCACTTTCATCAAGAGGACTTTTAGTTCTTCTTCACTTTCTGCCATAAGGGTGGTGTCATCTGCATATCTGAGGTGATTGATATTTCTTCCGGCAATCTTGATTCCAGCTTGTGCTTCTTCCAGCCCAGCGTTTATGAGCAGGGTGACAGTGTACAGCCTTGACGTACTCCTTTTCCTATTTGGAACAGTCTGTTGTTCCATGTCCAGTTCTAACTGTTGCTTCCTGACCTGCATATAAGAGAAGGTCAAAAACACTGATCCTAATGAGTGGGCAGATGGATGTAGAGGGGTGACATCAGAGAACCAGCCAGTCCTAAGCCCTGGAACGTCTTGAACTTACCAAGGTGCACATTCTAAGTGATAACACCGAATCAGACCATAATTTAAATGTCAGCATAATTTCTTTCTCAAAGGAACATAAAATAATGACAGGTCTCATAACTGACGCTACCGTAGATGTGATGACACAAAGATTCTTCAGCAGCGTCCCTGAGATCTTGCGTGGCTCTCACTTGCCAGATCTGCCCAGAAGAAATTCAAAGTGGGAAAGGATGGAATTGCAGTGAGCATGTCTGATCTCACCCATCCCACATGCCCTCTTGTGATTCCTGAGGACTTGTGGTCCACGCACACACAGCGTGACTCCTGGTTGCTTTGCTTTATCCTTGTGGCTTGGTCTGCACGGAATGAATCTTCATTTCCTCAGTGCCTGCTCTGATCCTCAGATCCATACTCCTTCAGTCTCCCCCATCACAGCAGATGGCAATTCCAGCCCTCTGTTGCCTGCCCCACCAAAACCCTGGAATCATTTTTCACATCTCTTGTTCTCTCAAACCCTATGTCCTATTGGCCAGTCAATCCCGTCAGAAGTATCTTCAACACAGGGTCATCATCCAACCACCTCGCACCAACCCCGTTACCAGCACCTGGAATAAGCCATCATTTTGTATCGCCTGGTTGACCACATCGCTGATCTCTTCTGCCACCATGGCTCCCTTCAAGTTTGTTGCTCCCGTGGCAACCAGAGATGCCGCTAAAACGTCAGTCAAGTCACACCCAGCATCTACTCATAAAGCCTCCACAACCCCCACCTCCTCCAAAGCAAACCCAAAGAGCTTTCAGTGGACACTAAGGCTCAGTATGGTGGGTCCCCCCAACCCTTCTATGACTTCCTCTTCCATCCCTCTTCCCACGTTCATTCCACGCCAGCCACGCTTGCCTGCTTTTGTTGGACTCGCCAGGCTATCCCAGCACCTTTGTACTGTCTGGTCTGCTATTGGGAACACTCCTCTCTCTAACATCCCTATGATTCATATTCTCACCTCCTCTAGGATTTTACCCAATCCTAGCTGCTCAGTGACAGCTTTCCTCACAACCTTATTTAAAAAGAGGACACCCCAGCTCTGTTTTTTCTCTATTTCCCCCCCTTCTTTTCCCCCTCTTTCTTTCCCCCTAGCACTCATCACTAACAAATGATGGTAGTTTACACACTCATGGGTCATTGCCACCACTGGCCCATGAATGTAAGCTTCGCGATAGCAAGTTTTGTTCAGTAGTTTATCCCCAGGGCCTGCAACTGTGCCTGTCACCTAGAAGATGCTCAATAACCTATTGAAGGGCTTCTCAGGTGCCTCAGTGGTAAAGAATCTACCTGCCAAGTAGGAGACGTGGATTCCATCCCTGGGTCGGGTAGATTCCCTGCAGAAGGAAATAACAACTCACTCCAGTAATCTTGCCTGGAAAATTCCATAGACAGAGGAGCCTGGCGGTTTACAGTCTATGGGGTCACAGAATCAGATGCGACTTAGCAACTAAACAATGACCTTTTGAATAACTCTTTGTGGAATGAATTTCCTGTTAGCATTAAATATTCCTTTCCATCTTATGCCCTTCACTCAAGCTTCAGCACCTCCTAGTAGCCTTTCTTAACCCCAGACTCTCCCACTCCCACCCCTAGCTGGAATTCCTCTTTGATGTTCCCATAATACCTTGCAGGTATGCCTACCATTCACACACCTTGTTTTTTCGTAATGATCTGTTTATATGATGTAAGTAAGCCACTGCCAACAGAGCGTGGCGCCTAGCAGCTCTTGTAAGAGGCAGTTATTAGCATTATTACTTGTATTCTTCTTCCTCTCTACTCCCTGGATCAGAAGTTTTTGGAAAACAGTGCTCAGCAGAGAGCTCTGTACAGAGCAGGGGCCACCTGCGCGTACAGAAAGAATGGAAAGGTTATCGGATACTCCTTCCGACTCAGATCAGGAACTGAGTCACATGTACCTTGGAGTATTTCATGCCGTCTTTAAATCTGTGCTCCATAGATAGCACACACTAAGTATCTGAATCAAATTAAGTGCCAGCAAGTTTCAGTGTTCATAGGCAGGGCTGTCCTTTTCCCCCCAAATCTATTTAATACCGTCTCACTGACAGCCTCGTAGACACCCTTCACAACACGTGAGCTGGTCAAGTCATCCATCCTCTTCGTGGCTTTGAAAATCCCTTCAGGATTATGAATGAACACTTCAAGGGTATATTATAAATTCCGACGTGTCTATTGGGCTTTCAAGTGTCTCTGCGGGAACCTCTTACTCAGGCATCCTGGGGTGAAGGCTTCCCCACCTTCCCAAAGGTGCCCCTCCCCCAGCATTTACCAAGCCTGAAGTTAAAAAAGAAGGGAATCCACCTGCTTGAGCCTCTAAAAGCCCCTTCATTTTTCATGAGGAAGATTTTTTATGGCTCTTGTGTCACAGAATGGAACACAGTCAGCTGCTCATCTTACGTGGGCATCCGTCCCAAGGTACATTGTTCTTGCCACTGCATAAGCCTGACTCTTTTTCATGTGAAAGAAAAAACAACGGAGGAGGTTCCCTGGTAGTCCGGTGGTTGAGAATCTGCCTGCCAATGGAGAGGACACCGGTTCAGTCCCTCGTCCCAGATCCTACATGCCGTGGGGCACAGCTACTGAGCCAGCATTCTAGAGCTGGAGAGCTGCAACTGCTGAGCCAACGTGCTGCAGCCACTGAAGCCCACGTGCCGTACAGCCTGTGTTCCAGCAAGAGAAGTCACCGCAATGATAAGCCACATACCCCAGCTAGAGAGTAGCCCTCAATCTCTGCAGCTAAAGAAAGCCTGCGTGCAGCATCAAAGACGCACCACAGCCAGAAAATAAATAAAGCCTACAGAAGACTTTGAAAAAAAAAAAAAAGAAAAACATAGAAGCAGGTAAGTTGAGCAAGGTAAGAAGGAGAAAGAACAAGTTTGGAAATCATCACCGAGAAAAGGGAAGATGGAGTGAGTGCGAAAGGGATTTTTATGGATCCTGAGCCCAGCGCAGTAGAGAACCTTTTCCTGTCAGTTGCCCAGGTGGCAGTGACCTGGGTGAGAGGGACGCAGCCTGGAGTTACTAGGAAGGGCTGAACACTGGATGGCTGTTTACCAGCCCCCTAAGATGGCACCCCACTCCAATACTCTTGCCTGGAAAATCCCATGGATGGAGGAGCCTGGTAGGCTGCAGTCCACGGGGTCGCTAAGAGTCGGACATGACTGAACGATTTCACTTTCACTTTTCACTTTCATGCATTGGAGAGGGAAACGGCAACCCACTCCAGTTTTCTTGCCTGGAGAATCCCAGGGATGGAGGAGCCTGGTGGGCTGCCGTCTATGGAGTCGCACAGAGTCGGACACTACTGAAGCAACTTAGCAGCAGCAGCAGCAACCCAGATCTCTGGCTCTGTGCCGAATCTAGCCTTTCATCTCTTCCCCTTATATGATCCTATTTCAGTTTCCTTGAGCACTTTCTCACTTTCTGAAACGATCTAGCTTATCTGCTTGTGGATTGTAATTTCCTTGTGTATTCTCTGCAGTCCTATTAGACTGGAATCCCCAGGATTAAAAGGACTTTTTCTCTCTTGTTCAGAGCAGCATCTTTCATGCCTGGAATGGGGCCTGCCACATGCACTTGGGAAACTGGGTCTTGAACGATGTTACATCAGCCCCTTGGGCAAAATCGGATATGATATTCCTGTATCAGGATCTCAGAGCATCTTCATCCCCAGAGGGCCCAGACGCCCGCTTGCCTGTGCTCAGCCTGTGTTGTAATTCCCCATGCGGCTCACTCAAAGGCCACAGCTCTTTCCAAAGGGAAGGTGCCTTTCTCCTCTGAGGTTTAGCCTGACAAGGCATCAATGGTTCAGGTGTGAGACTGTATAAAAGGTAACAGAATGTGTTTCAAGTGTTGGGACCACTTCCCCTGTTTATATTTTAAAAAACATTTTGAAAGGCATTTGTACCCAACAAGCGGGTTCAAACGAGTAACTTGGATGAGGTAGTTGTTTCTGTGGGAGTAAGAATCACATCTGTTGAACAGAATATTTACAGACGAAGGACACATTTAGAGAGACATGAGGCAGGCCAACCTGGAAGTGGTCTGAAGTGACCTTTCCCTCTGGCCTCTCCTTACAGGGTCTCTGGACAGCATTTTAACCACCTATGGGAGTCTGAGTACCTGGCGGCTTAGTGTTGGAGTCTCATTCCCTGTGTATGGGGAAAGGCCCCTTCACAGGGGCTCTTAGCTAAGAGATCATTCTCATCTCCTATTGCCCCCAGATACAGTCTCCTTCACTTGCCCACACACACTCATTCACCGTCACACACATATAAAAAACATATATACATATACATACATATATACACACACATATACACACGTAAAAATACACATGCATATATGTATACACACGCATATACAAACATATATACATACATATACAAACACATATACACACACACACATTCACACACATACATACACTCACACTTAACCACACACAGAATTGTCCTCGTATTTATATGTGTGCATACATGCTCAGTCATGTCCAACTTTTTGCAAGCCCACAGACTGCAGCCCACCAGGCTCCCCTGTCCATGGGATTATCCTGGCAAGATTACTGGAGTGGGTTGCCATCCTCTCCTCCAGGGGATCTTCCCAACCCAGGGATCAAACCTGTGTCTCTTGCATTGGCAGGTGGATTCTTCTTCACTTGGGCCACCTGGGAAGCCCAGTATTTACGTAATAGAAAGTACATACCTGTCCAGACAGGGCCTGACTAGGGGGTAAGCAGGAGCCTGGCACATACCTGAAAGGGGCACTCAGTCTGAGGTCTTCGAGGGCAGGGTCAGTCCCCAGAGTGACCCTCTTCTTCGCTTTGCAGTCCAGGCCCCTTCCTGGCCTTTCTCAAGTCAGAGCTCGGTATCTGGACGTCTAGCCTCTTTGGAAAATTCAGATTTGACCATGCCTGGCCAACATTCCCAGATGAACCCCTAAAGGCTGGTTCTGAGGTAGAAATGGCCTTGGAAATGGAGCAGGCCCCCTCTCACCCTCTAACCCCACACCTAACAGCTTCACATTTTTATCTTCTGCTTGACTCCGTAGGCTCTTTACATTCTTCCCCCTCTTGTGATAAGATTATATAGCTTTTGTTGCTGTTGTTTATTTATTTGGTCATCTTAAAAATACTTATTTAGTAATTATAAATTTTATGTGAGATAGATAAATTTCATACAGTATATACATATTATATGTGTATATATATATAGGATATATACATGTATAGAGAGTTTTTAAAGTCACATATGTCATTTTATATGCACAGTTCAGTTCAGTCACTCAGTCATGTCTGACTCTTTGCGACCCCATAGACTGCAGCACACCAGGCTTCCTGTCCATCACCAACTCCTGGAGCTTGTTCAAACTCATGTCCATTGAGTCGGTGATGCCATCCAACCATCTCATCCTCTGTTATCCCCTTCTCCTCCAGCCTTCAATCTTTCCCAGCATCAAGGTCTTTTCCAATGAGTCAGTTCTTCGCATCAGATGGCCAAAGTATTGGACTGTTACATGCACACATTTATGTATGTCTAACAGACAAGAATTTCCTTTGAAATATACCACAATGCCATTGTTATATTCAACAAAATGACCAATAATTCATTCATATAATACCCAGACTGTATTCCGTTTCCTCAATTATTGCTGAAGATTTTGTTGTTGTTGTTAAAGACTATTGGTTTTCCCATAATTTAAAAATTGTTTTTGTATCATTAAAATGATCCATAAAAAATAAAATAAAATACAGAGAATAAGACACAAGGCCTGTCTTTATACCTTCCACTCCCTCACAGATTTACTGTCACTCCTGCCATAAATAACTGTTATTAAGATTTCTCTGTGTGCTTCCATTTCTTTAACTCAATATTCATGCAAGTAAAAGAACAGACACTTCTTTTCTTGTATAATTACAACCATGCTTTATTTACTGGTCAGCTCCATGTGTTTTTTTTCCACTTAATATATGTCTTGGCAGCTTTTCTGTGAGGTTATGTGTAGACGTTGGCTGTTCTTTTTAATGGTGCTATGCTCATCCATAA
Organism: Aepyceros melampus; assembly: GCA_006408695.1. Lineage (NCBI taxonomy): Eukaryota > Metazoa > Chordata > Mammalia > Artiodactyla > Bovidae > Aepyceros > Aepyceros melampus. The sequence continues at coordinate 23,193 of SJXQ01002457.1, read as the reverse complement.
TATGAAACACACTCGTTAGCCACTGTGAACATGTTTTCTTTTTTGCCATTACAAAAAATTAATGCAATTAACATCTTTGTCCTTATACCTTTGTGTCCCATGCAAGTATTTTTGCAGAAAAATATCCTAAGAATTACTGCTAAGTGGAGTGTAGTCCTGAATTAAAATTTCCAATGTGGTAACTAAAGATGTGGGTAACACAGCAGTGAGAGAGTCCTTCAGATTGACTGTGGATCAGCTTTATTAATTGTCTTACTGTGTCAGCTCCTTTGACAAGATAATGTTGACAATACTTTCTATACTCCAGGGCTGGCATGAAATACCTTTATTTATAATTTATAATAAATGTCACATCAAATATCATAATAATTTATAATATTTATCAAGAACATTAGTCTTCTGATAAATGAGTATTTCCTGAAAGCAGTTGTATGTTGAGGATGCACAAGGTTTTGTCCAAAGACAGTAGCATGGGCTGTATAACATCGTAACAGCTCATTTGGTTTTCTGAGGCTTTGTACTTTATCTGGCTTCCTATGTGCTATGTTACACGCTCAGTTGCTCAGTCTTGTCTGACTCTCTGTGGCTCCATGGACTGTTGCTTACCAGGCTCCTCTGTCAATGGGATTCTCCAGGAAGGAATACTGTAGTGGCTTGTCATTTCCTCCACATCCCCTGTATCTGCTGCATTGCAGATGGATGATGAGCCGCCGGGGAAGCCCATCTGACTTCCCAAACAACAGATTTCCTAAAAGATTGTTAGCTTTGGTGCTGCATGCATAAGTTTCATGCTCTAAATCCTCTGAGGTTGCCTCTGTTTTTAGAAAACAGTGCCACCCTATGTCTTGACCACTATTTCTTTCTTTTTGTGCTTTTCTCTCCTCGTCTCTCTTTCTCAGCACCTTAATTCATTGCCCAAAACTATTTTGCATCTTCCTATGGATAACAAACCTTTCAGTGAAGGCGTTGAGCTGAGGACATAGATGTGAGACAGGGAAACTAGATTCAGACAGAAATGGAGATACACATTTGCTGGAGCCAGAAGGTTAACAGGACTATAAAGCACCCACTGTCCATACATCCTGTTCTTTACTTTTAGGGAGGCTGTCTAATAACCCAAAAGTCAACAGAAGCCAGGCAGCCCCTCCATCCCAAGCAGTCAGAGAAGGAGAGGCAGCCAGCAAGTTGCCGATAGAAAATCCTTTCCAATGATCTCTTCTGGCTGCGCCTGCACCTGGGAGGGGACTGAGGGAAGTGGGTCAGGATGAAGGCACGGCTGCCTCCCGCAGGCTCATTGTGACAAAAATAGCTCTAAGGAGCCGCTTTCATTGTGTGCAGCTGCCTGTTCATTCAGACACTCCAAGGTAGCTACTGGAAATGAAATACTGGTTAGTCCACACGATAAATCAAAATGTGAGCCAACCGAGACCACGCTAGGGACTTTCAGATGTGATTGTGCAGGGGTTGGGTTATTGTCTTGTTTTGTTTTCACTTGCCCTGGAGATACTGTGTTGGTTCACAAGGTGGTGACCACACGAGAATGGAGATTTCAGGCATGGCAGGTCAAAGATCTTAGAGACCAAATAAGGAAATTGAAACAGCCCAATCAACCCAGATCAAATGGGAAACGCTTCTAAAAGAGTCTTGTTCCACCAGAAGCCACCTTTCTTAATCAAGAAAGCCATCCAAAGAGGAATGTTGCTAAGTACAGTGGACTGAATGCTTTTGTCCCCCGTCAACTCAAGTTCTGAAGTCTAATCCCTGGTGAGATTGTATAAGGAGAAGGGGCTTCAGGATGTGATCAGGTCATGAAGGTGGAGCCCACACAACTGGGGTTAGTGCCGTGTAAGAGCTAGCTTGCTCTTTCTGTGCCAAGTGAGGATGCAATGAGCAGCTGGCTCTCATCAAGAACTCAGGAGTACTGGCACCCTGATCTGACTTCCCCCTTTAGAGCAGTTGGTGATCTCTCTGCCCACAGAATCCCTAGAGAATATTCCCTTGGATGAAGAGAGTTCACACCCAACTGGTACATAAAGTCAGTACCCCCAGTTGACAACATGACATGGCGCAGGTGTTTCAGTGACAGTATCTACACTGATGAGAATAATATGTGACTATTAACAGTATTTTGCTCCTCTTTTGCCAACTTTTTGATTAAGATGTTGCTTAGGTGCACAACACAGGAACTGAACTGAACTAGATGCACAAACTCATTCCAATAGTCAGGCCCTGCGACTTCCTTCTACTGACCCTCTTGTTCAAAACAGCACCAGGCACTAGCCCCCCATGACTTTCCCAAACTTCCCAATCAAATGCTAGAAGACAGAGGGAAAGAGGAAACACCTAGCACTTAAAGCTAAGACTGACCACGACTCACGACATAACTCTGCATCCTCCAGAATATAGCTCCTTTACTCATCTGCTTCTAGACTAATGACAAAAACTACGACTGGGCACAAAGAATCTTAATTTAAAAAGTGTTGACACTGGCAGTGCTTTATGGCCACAATGCAAGAGGAATTATAAAGGTTTAAATAAGAAACTCAGTCTTCCAACAATAAAAATGTACCTTCTAAAATTTTCTTGAGGAATATAGAAAATAGTGTTTCAATTAGAGACAAAAGAAGGATGACAAAGACCTGAAATATTCAAATGTATTGGACATGCCCAAAGCTGCTCTTGTGGGAAGTTTTACCATCCTCAATTAGTACAATATTTTAAAAAAAAAAGAAAAAGAAAAAGAAAGAATGCTTAAGAGAAAAAAGGAAAAGAGCAAAAAAAGAGACGAATTTAAGTCAAGAATCTACTAAAGGTAAAAATAACATGTCAACATGATTTTTATACACACATATCTCCTAGGAATATAATATACAATAAAATGAGAAATAAATGCAAAAATAAAGTAAAAAGGTGAAAGAAAGTGAAGTAAAAGAAATAAACCACTACAAGAAACAAAAACATTTTCTAATCATACTCAAGAAATACACAACACAGACACACCCTTTGTGTATTGGTTGTTGTTATTTTGTTTTCCAGGGATAACATGCAAAACCAAGAAGAAAAAGAAATCATCTTTCTGAGACTCATATAAAAGGGCCTCAATAGGGAATTCTCTGTTGGTCCAGTGGTTAAGACTCCCTGCTTCCACTGCAGGGGCTCAGGTTCAATCCCTGATTGGAGAACTAAGATCCTACATGTCATGAAGCCAAAAAAATTAAACAAATAAATAAATTTATTAAAAATAAATACAATAAAAACAGTCTCAACAGATTTATAGGTCTTAAGGAAGAATAAAGTAAGCTCTAACTACTATTCAAATTCATTTAAAACTGTAACACATTTTTATATGAAATTCCCATGCAATTATTATGGGATTCCTCTTGTCCTAGCCCCACTGCCGGGGTTTTCTGGAGGCTCCTGGGGAGAAGTGGGCAGCCTGTGAGCATTGGAGGAACATTATCCCTTTGAGATATGGTTGTCTGATTTCTAGCTTTATTCTGCATTAAGTCGGTGATCACTGGGACTTTGATTTGGTGGGTCTGAGGTGAGGTTTGTTATGCATTTCTATCCAATTCCTAGGAGATGGTGATGCTGCCGGTCTGGAGACCACACTTGGAGAAACAGGGTTCGAAATCAGTAGATGGTCTCCACTATAAGAAAATGAAACATCCAAATAAATTTTCAGCAGCGCAAGGCAAAACAGCAACAACAAAGTAAAGAGATTCACAGATTAGAGAATGGATTTATGGTTGCCTGGGGAAAGCATGGCAGGAAAGGGCATAGTTATGGAGTTTGGGATGGATATGTTCAGTTCGGTTCAGCTCAGTTGCTCAGTCATGTCCAGCTCTTTGCGACCCCATGAATCGCAGCACGCCAGGCCTCCCTGTCCATCACCAACTCCCAGAGTTCACTCAGACTCACATCCATCGAGTCGGTGATGCCTGCTATATTTAAAATGGATAACCAACAAGGACCTACTGTATAGCACAGGGAACTCTGCTCAGGGTTATGTGGCAGCTCATACGTGCATGGGAGGCAGTTTGGGGGAGAGTGGATACATATACAGGGATGGGTAAGTCCCCTCTTTGCTCAACTGAAACTTTCACAATATGTTAACCAGCTAAACCTCAATACAACATAAAAAGTTTAAAAACAACAACAAAGTAATTTTTAAAATTTCCCCCAACAAGAGGAGAATAGAAAAATTTGCCATCAGCTTCAAGTGTCACACTGTGAGGTCTCCCTGGCCCTTCTCTGGGTGAACTGGGCTGGATAGATTTTTCAGAGATGTCTACCCCTGGAAAACATTACAGTCACCTCCTGCCCCTGGAAACAGTTCAAAATAAAAGCGTGAGAGAAGGCCGAGCAAATGTCCAGTATTTCCCATTTGGACTTGTCTTTAATGCTCCCTTTGAAATATCAGACTCTTAAAGCCACATTTTTGGCGGCGCTACTTTTCCGGAGTCTCAGGCACGTTATTAGTCGGCTATTAGGTATCATGGCACCCGTCAGAGAGGAAATCTCCGCGGTGACGTTCGCAGCCCGGGATAGAAGCGAGTACTGAGGACAGAGCATTGTTTGCCTGCCTGACGTCCAATCGCGTCTCTGGTGCCTGGCTTCCTGCACTTGGAAAGGCTGCATCAAGGTCAAAGTCCCCAGCTGGGTCTTTTGCTCAGCTGCAGTCTGAGCAGGAGCAGAGAGAGGCCCCCTGACCTTTTTCCTAGGGAACCGGCTTGCCTGTTCCTACGATGTAAGGCCAGTCTGTGTCAATGTTCTGTCTCCTATCAGATTTGGACCACAAAGCCAGCTCCTTTCCCAAGCTTCAGCGTATTCCAGCTGCTTCAACCTGGGTTGCCCTCTGCAGAAAGCCCTGGATGCAGGGCAAGCAGAGGAGGTGTGGAGCGGGAGGGGAGACATTCATAGATGCCTGAACCATCAGGGCTTCTCGGATGGAGCCTGGCATCCCAAAGAGGCAAAAACACCACCCTGACCTGTTAGGGCCAGTCTATGCTTACCTAACTACCCTCCTGGGTGTTTCTCAGGACGTCCAGTGTCACATAGCTGAGGCTTGCCCTCTCCTGGGGAGGGGTGACCATCATCCAGCCCCCTCTTCCTAAGAAAGCATCAATCAGCTTCTGGAGAGCTTGTCTGGAAGACCTACTTCCCGCTACAGAAGCCCAGAGCTTCCTTTCCTTTCTGACTCAGCTCAGCCTGGAGATGGCATCCGGGTAGGCTTGGCCAGCAGAATGGTCTCCACTGGGACTCTTAGGCAAGTGATGCAAAGAACTGAGGACAGCTGGAGTCTTGCTGTTAACTGTGGCCACTGAGAGCATGGGGCCAAGGCTCTATCTGCTGCAGAGTTTGTTGTTTACTCACTCAGTTGTCTGACTCTTTTGCAACCCCATGGACTGTAGCCTGCCAGGCTCCTCTGTCCATGGGATTCTCCAGGCAAAAATGCTCGAGTGGGTTGCCATTTCCTTCTCCTGAGGATCTTCCCAACCCAGGGAATTAATCCGCGTCTCCTGCATTGCAGGCAGATTCTTTACGGTCTGAGCCACCTGGGAATCCCCTACCATAGGATTCCTGTTCCCCAATTCTGGTCACTATGCCCTACTGATTTGCCCCTCACCTCTGAACTCCCCCCTTGTTGAAGACGGCAGCAGAGTTCATTTACTTGCTACCAAGAAAACTGTCTGATACACCTGAGGAGGAAGGGGGTTCAGAGGAAAACCTTGAGGAGATGGAAAAACAGTGAAATTCATATACTGATGGGCACATGAAAAAGGAGTCTTAAAAATCCATGACCAATGACTGAAGGTTACTGTCTTTAGTTTCCTGGACACAGGAGGGTCAGACTTTCCACTCTTTGCTCTGTGGCTGGCGGGCCAGGCAGGGGCCAGGATGATCCTGGATGAGTGAGGAGGGGGTTTGGTGTTGGGCAGCTGAGTGCCTGCAAACAGCTGTTGAGCCTTTTGAAGTTGGTGTTTCATTCCAGACCCCGGGGGCAGTTGTTTCTGTCTGCTTGTCCCCAAATGCCTGAGTCAGCACAAAGGGTGGAGGGGTGGGGAGCCCTGACGGCAGGGCTCTGTCTGCTTCTTCTCTCCTGGAACCTGGGATGCCGTCCATTGGAGGATGACGTCACCGGCACAGTGGCTGCCTTCTTGATTCTGGAGCGACTGACTCTCTGTGTTATCAATGCATGCCTATCAATCATGTTATCAATCATATCAATCATGCATGTTATCAATCATCAGATGTGGACCCTGTGCCCAGAAAAAAAGGGAGGGACAGGGGTGGACCACGCTCATCAGTGGGCCCTTGGCAGGTTCAGTTTATCCCTAGCTCACCTACAGATTGCAGACAACCAAGTCGGGACCAAGCAAACAGAGCCCCTGGGCGATGTCAAGAAAATGCAGACACATAATTAATCAGCGACATATATTTGTCTGCCTGCTTTGGTAGCACATTGAGTGGCACATGCCCTGCATTTCAGAGCCTAAATCCTGAAGCCACAAGACCCTGTTGACTGTTTTGTTTGATGTCAGGTGACGAGGCTCCATGCTTGACTACCGGAGGACCTGCAGCAGAAGAAGGGCATAGAAAGTTTAGGATGGCTGACCTGGGAGCTTGTCCTCTTTACCTAACATCTCCTGACCCTATCCTGCCTCTGCTGTGTCTCTCAAGTGGCTACAGCTGGCTAACACAGAAAAAGCCCCATGGCCCCCGAGCAACTTGCCACTGGAGGGGTGGGGACAGGACAGATGTCCTCAGGGACCGTCCCAGGTGCAATGGACACCACCTGGAGGATTGGGAAGCTGTATGGCCATCCCTGGGTGCTTCTCTGAACCTCAGCTAAAATTAGCCCTGGACTATGCCTGCATATGTTTAAGCTGGAAAAGAAAAAAGTGAAAGTCGTTCAGTCATGTCTGACTCTTTGCAACCCCATGGACTGTAGCCTGCCAGGCACCTCTGTCCATGGAATTCTCCAGGCAAGAATAGTGGAGTGGGTTGCCATTTCCTCCTCCGGGGATCTTCCTGACCCAGGGATCGAACTCAGGTCTCCTTCATTGCAGGCAAATTCTTTACTGTTTGAGCCATCAGGAAAGCCAGTTGTGTCAAACTCTTTGCAATCCTATGGATTGCAGCCATCCAGGCTCCTCTGTCCATGGGATTATCCGGCAAGAATACTGGAGTGGATTGTGGTTTCCTCCTCCAGGGGATCCTCCCAACCCAGAGATTGAACCTGGGTCTCCTGCGGCTTCTGCATTGGAAGGCAGATTCTTCGCCATTGAGCCACCTAGGAAGCACAATGGACTACTACTTGGTCATAAAAAAGAATGAAATTATGCCATTTATAGCAACATGGACAGACCTCAGTTCAGTTCAGTCACTCAGTCGTGTCCGACCCTTTGCGACCCCATGGACTGCAGCACACCAGGCTTCCCTGTCCATCACCAACTCCTGAAGCTTGCTCAAACTCATGTCCATTAAGTCAGTGATGCCATCCAAGCACCTCATCCTCTGGAAAAGACCCTGATGCTGGGGAAGATTGAAGGCAGGAGGAAAAGGTGATGACAGAGGATGAGGCAGGATGGATGGACCTAGAGATTATCATATTAACTGAAGTAAGTCAGAAAGAGAGACAAATATCATATGATATTGCTTATATATTAATATAAAATATGACACAAATGAACTTACCTACAAAACAGAGACAGACTCATGGATATGAAGAATAGACCTATGTTGCCAAGGGCAAGGGGGTTAGGAAAGGGATGGCCTGGGAGGTTGGAATTAGCACATGCAAACTATTATATATAGAATGGATAAACAGCAAGGTCCTATTATTATAACACAGAGAACTATACTTAATATCCTGTGATAAACCACAATGGAGAATATTTTTTAAAAAGAATGTATATACATGTAAATCTGAATCACTTTGTTGTACAGCAGAAATTAACATAGCATTGCAAATCAACTATACTTCAATTAAAAAAAAAGATGGTGACAAGGATTTGGTTTTGGATTAGAATGTTCTATTCACAGATTAGGATGTCAAAGGTGGACCACAGCAGCTGGACTCCCCAGGCCAGAGTCACAGGTGATGTTCTGAACAGGTTCATGGACTGCGGTCCTCACAGCCCCTAGAAACAGGGACTCTGGTCCTCATTTTCCACTGAGCCTCACAAATGTCAGTAACTCACCCAAGGTCACACTGCTTTTGGGTGCCAGGAGGTGGGATTTGAACTCAACTCGGCTTTCTCAAGCATCTGTGTTCACAACAATCACTCTTCATAGACTTTTTTTTTTTTTCTCATTTCCTGGGGCTGAACTGAACTGAACTGAACCCTAACATATCAGCACAAAGTTGATGGCTTAGAATAACAGAAGTTTGTTCTTTCACTGTCCAGGGAGCCAGAAGTTTGAGATCAACTTCTGGGCAGGGCTCTGCTGCCTCCAGGGCCCTCCTTCCTACCTTTTCCAACTCCTGGTGATGCCAGCCTTTTGTTGGGGATGTCCATGTCACTTCAGCTTCAGCCTCTATCTTCACCTGGTCCTCTCCCACTATGTTTCTCTGTCTCGAATCTCTAACTCCTTTCTCTCTCTCTCTCTCTTTTTTTTTCCAGAGAGGAGAGAGGGAGCCTCATCTTAAGGCTTGTGAGATCCTAGCTCCCCAACCAGAGGTCGAACCGAGGTCCTTGTGGTCAAGGAGGTCACCTTCTTTTCTTATAAAGACACCTGTCATTGGATTGAGCACCCACCCTAAATCCAGAACAATTACACCCCAAGATCCTTGATTGCATCTGAGAAGACCCTACTTCTAAATAAGGTTACATTTCCAAAACCAGACTTCAGGACTTGGACATGTTTTTTGAAGGCCACAGTTCCCAACCCTTCAGGGGTTTTATTCATTACATTTGGAGGGGATGAAGGACATGAACATGAGAAGCACAGGAAAGACTGGGACAGAGAGACTACCTGTGGGATATGCCTTAGGCAAGGGCACAGACTTGGGTTTAAGGCGGGAGTGAAAGGAGAGCGATGAACATGTTGGGAAGTCATCACATGTTGGGAACCATGTGCAGCCGGATGCTCTCAAGCTTCTCAGGGAAGAGCATGACTGGTCCTGATGATGGAGTTCAGGGTCTGGGGAGGAGGACACTCCAGGCTACATGGTTGCCAGTTAGAGGCCATTCAGAGGGGGTTAGAATGATCCCTGGGAGCAGAAGGGTTCCAGCCAAGATGGGAGAGTATTTTCTATTATGGAAAATTGGTCCCAAAGGAGAGAAGTGTTTCTCTCCTTTTGCAAACTTTCTCCATGAAACCATCTATTCTCTACATGAAGCAAACCTACCATCTAACTGGATTAAAATATCAGGACATGAAAACACACATCCACACAAAAACCTGTACACAAATGTTCACAATAGCTCTATTCACAACAACCCTATAATGTGTGAGTGCAAGCTCAGTTGCCTCATTCATGTCTGACTCTGTGACCCTATGGACCATAGCCCACAAGGCTCCTCTGTCCATGGAATTCTCTAGACAAAAACACTAGAGTAGGTTGCCATGCCCTCCTCTAGGGGATCTTCCCAATCCAGGGATCAAAGTTGTGTCTCTTACATCTCCTGCATCAACAGACAGGTTCTTTACCACTAGCACCACTTGGGAAGCCTAAACCCCAATGGAGACCACCCAAATGTCCATCAGCTGGTTAATGGATGCACAAAAGGGGTCCATCCATACTTGGAACATTATTCAGCCCTGAAAAAGAAAGCAATTCTGATCACCATGACAACATAGATGAACTTTGGAAACATGATATTAAGTGAAAGAAGCCAGACCCCAAAGGCCACTTGTTATATGATTCCATTTATATGAAATATCAGAGATTGATCAAGCTATGGAGATAGGCAATAGATGGGTGGTTACCAGGAGCTGGTGGGGGCATGGGGAGAAATGACAGTGATGACTTAATAGAAAGGATTTTCTTTGGAGGGAGTGATGAAAATTTTTTGGAACTTGAAATTGATGCTGGTTTTACAATGCAGTGAATGCTGTAAATGCTACTGACATATACATTTCAAATGCTTCATTTTATGTCACATACATTTCATCTCAATAATTACAAAAACTAAGATTCAGCTACCGGGCCAGGAGGAAGGCAACTATGCGGTGGGCCAAATCAGGTCACCCAGGAATTCCAGGAGATCAATCAACTCGACCAACAGCTGTGCACAGGGAAGGACTCTCGGGTGACCAGGTGTCCCGCTGAGCTGCAGCGCTGAGGAGAGTGTGGCTTCTACAGTCACATACCTGGGGCAGGTGTGGACGGCTGCATGTGCCTCTGACAGGTGAAACCTCTCGGGAGATACAGACCCCTCCAGCAGGAGCACCGTCTCCAGGGCAAAAGTCTTAAATAATCAGGTTGCGAACAGTCAACAACCTGGTGTAGCTGGCTGCTGGCGCTCTATCTAGGAGACAACACTGAAGATCCATTTACTGCCTGAACCAAGTGCTTGTTGTCTCTTGACTTCTCGGAAGGGCTCCTCAGTTCTTGCCGCTCACTGCTTTCTAATGTATATTACTGTCTCAATAAAACATCCCACACTAAGCACTATTAGGGACCAGTCACTGCTCTGTTACATGTGACTCAACTTTTTAAAATTTTTATTGGAGCACAGTTGCTTTACAATGTTGTGTTTGTTTCTGCTAGACAGCAAAATGAAAAAGCCATATGTTTACACATATCCCCTCTTTTTTTGGATTTCCTTCCCATTTAGGTCACCACGGAGCACTGAGTAGAGTTCCCTGTGATAGGCCATAGGGTCTCATTAGTTATCTATTTTATTCTTAGTATCAATAGTGCATATATGTCAATCCCAATCTCTCAGTTCCTCCCATCCACCCCCTTGATATGTGACCTTTCTTTCTCTTTCTTTTCTTGAATCCTCATTTTTCCCCTCTTATAAAATGGGAATAACACAGTGTTTCTGTGAGAACAAGAGGCAGTCATATTTATCAAACATTCTATAAGCACTAATACACATTCAGTTGTAGGCTTTTGTCTTCCCATACCTAGCTTTAGATAGATTCTCTTTTTTATTTTAAGATATTTATGTGAATCATTTTTTGTGTCTTTATTGAATTTGTTATAACATAATATTCTTTTTGTTTTGTGTTTCAGTTTTTTGGCCCCGAAGCATGAGGGATCCTAGTTCCCTGACCAGGAACAGAACCCACACCCCCTGCATTGGGGGTGAAGCCTTAACCATTGGTCAGCCTGATAGATTTTTCAATGAATGTGGAAATGAGTTAAATTCTTACGTGTCAGGGAGAAGGTGTATTAGCCAGGCTTCCATGGGAGATGGATGACGTGCAGACACCGTTATGAACAGAATGTTCGTGTCCTCCCCAATGTGATGGTGTTTGGAAGTGGGTCCTTTGGGGGGTGATTCTGTTGAGATGAGGTCATGAGAGTGGAGCCCCCATGATTTGCTGTTTGTTGTTCAGTCACTCAGTTGTGTCTGCCTATTCGACCCCATGGACTGCAGCACGCCAGGCTTCCCTGTCCTTCACATCTCCCGGAGTTTGCTCAGGCTCATGTCCATTGAGTCGGTGATGCCATCCAACCATCTCATCCTCTGTCATCCCCTTCTCCTCCTGCCTTCAGTCTTTCCCAGCATCACAGTCTTTTTCCATGAATCAGTTCTTTGAATCAAGTGGCCAAAGTCCTGGAGCTTCAGCTTCAGCATCAATCCTTCTAGGGAATATTCAGGGTTGATTTCCTGTAGGATGGACAGGTTGGATCTCCTTGCTGTCCAAGGGACTCTCAAGAGTCTTCTCCAGCACCACACTTCAAAAGCATCAGTTCTTTGGTGCTCAGCCTTCTTTATGGTCTGACTTGCATCTGTACATGACTACTGGAAAAATCACAGTTTTGACTAGACAGGCCTTTGTCGGCAAAGTAATGCCTCCTCTTTTTAATACAATGGGATTAGTGACTTTACAAGAAGAGGAAACAAAGAGATCTCTGCACACACGGAGGAAAGGCTGTGTGAGGACGCAGCCAGAAGGCAGCTGTCCACCAGCCAGGAAAAGTGTCCTCATGAGCAACCAAATCCACTGGCACCCTGTCCTTGGACTTTCAGCCTCCAGAACTGTGTGAAATAAATGTCTGTGGTGGACACCCCTCAACTCATGGTCTTATGTTATAGCAGCCTGAGCTAAGAGAGGGTGTACCTGGGGAGAGTTTAAAGGAGGGACTTTTGATGGAAGTGGAGTACACTTAAAGGAACCAAGGGGCTTCCCTGATGGCCCAGTGGTTGCAACTCCGTGCTTCCCATGCAGAGGGTGAGGGTTTGATCCTTGGTCAGGGAACCAAGATTCCAGATACTGTGTGACACAGCCAAGAAAATAGAACAAAGGAACCCAAAGTGGGTGGTGGGGCCAAGTGGGGTGCCATGAAGCTTTCACTCTGATGGAGCAGAGGACAGGGGAGCAAGGGGACCCAGCGATGGACGGAGCCCTGAAAAGGGAGCCGCAGCCAGACGGGAGTGGGGCTGTAGACAAAGGAATCCTTCCACTGCCAAGCCCAGGAGAACCTGGAGGAGGAGCACCTGGTGCCCCAGAGGTGGAGGAAACACTCAAACCCTGGGTGCAGCAGCCTCTGCCCATCCTCTGCTCTCCCTCTGGGGCCTCCCATTGGCCACAAGTTGCCAAGACAAAATCAGAGGTCAAGATTCCTTGGGAGAGCAGGGGTCAGCCTCTCAGGGGGCAGAGAGGAAGGAGAGTGGATCTGGAGAGGCAAGTGTAGGAGCAGCAGAGAGTACGGATCCCAAGAGGGGCTTGGCTCATGTGCCTGCTCAGTCACTCAGTCGTGTCTGACTCTTTATGACCCCATTGACTGTAGCCCACCAGGCTCCTCTGTCCATGGCATTCTCCAGGCAAGAATACTAGAGAGGACTGCCTTGCCCTTCTCTAGGGGATCTTCCCAGCCCAGGAATCGAACCCACATTTCCTGCATCTCCGGCATGGGCAGGTGGATTCTTTACCACTTGAGCTACCCAGGAAGGGTACCCGAATGCTGTGAAGAGAGTTAGTGATGGATATATGCATCGTCTGTGGTTCCTTCCATTCTTCTTGTGTGTGTGTGTGTGTGTGTGTGTGTCTGTTTGACCCTGCTGTGTGGCATGCAGGATCTTAGTTTCCCCAACAGAAACAACCCATATCCCCTGCAGAGGAAGTGCAGTCTTAACAACTGTACCGCCAGGGAAGTCCCTATTCTTCTTATATTTACTTCCTAAGCATAGACAAAAGCATCCAACTGGTGCTAAATAATTGCCTGCCACATTAAGGACCTCAGCTGCACTCATGGGGACACCTGTGCCCCATGTCATCCTCGCCAAGCATCCTGGTAAGTAGGAACTGAAAGGCAGTTCTAGGAATTGTGAGCATCTTGCCGGCTGGCATCTTGGTGAAAAGTGGTTTAGGAAGACAAGTCTGTGCTGTTTTTCAGGTCCTGGTGACCAGTCTTTCTGGTCTCTGCTGAGCTGAGCTGGAGGTGCAACGTAATTAGTAGGTGGAGTGACTTAGGAAAGCATTCCTATGGCCAATTTTGTTTTTTTTTTAAATATGGGAAGGAGATTGATGTCTCTGGTGTGGCCCCCTTGATACCCTGGCTTTGTTCTCCATCTGCTCAGAGCTCACCACTCTTTTTATATTTTTATAAAGTTGTTGTTTTTTTTAATCTGGACCATGATTAAAGTCTTTGTTGAATTTACTTCAACATTGTTTCTGTGTTTTTTTTATGTTTTGGTTTTTCAGCCACAAGGCATGCAGGATTCTAGCTTCCAACCAGGGACCAAACCTACATCCTCTTCATTGGAAGGTTAAGTCTTAACCACCGGACCACCAAGGAAGTCCCATCACCACCCTTTTTTAAATGAACTCAAGAAATAGGTAGGCATACTAGACATGTGTGTGCTTAAAGGAAAAGGTGCATTTTTGTAGCATGTCCATCTTTAATGCCAGTGAGATTTGAAAGTTTTCTTTAAATAAAAATCTTTTTAAAAGAAAAAAAGAATGTGTTCATGTCTTTGCAGTCCTAGATCACTGCACATTTCCCAGGAATATTGTCTCAAGCAGAAATTCCCACATCTCTATTTTAATGTTCATTCATCCACTCAGTCTGGTGGTTTCTACTCCTTCTCTGTTCACGTGCCCAGTGAGAGAATCTCCTCTACCCATGATCAAATGGAAAGGCTGTCGATGAATAAATCTCCTGACAACAGGTGAAAGAAAGGCCATGGAGTCATTCTCGGAAGAGCCCTGAGTTTAATGAGCTTTATACTTCCTGGAGTCTTAATCTAAATAAGAAACATACTGAGAGCTATAAAAGCTACGGCCCTTTCTTTGAAACCTCAATTAAAACCAACACAAATCAAGAATGCTTAGCTTCCCTATCCAGGACTATCTTTCAGAAAGAAAAAAAAAAAAAAAAAAACCATGGTGACTTATAGGAGAACCATCCCTTCTGTCTGCAACTCCTCTGCCGTTTCTGTAAAAATAAATAAATCTTAAAAACCAGGAAGGATGTCCTGAGCTAGGACATGGGTACCTCCACCGTCTCAAAATCAGTTTCCAAATGTTTTCAGTTCTGGCTCTGAGCCAGCACATGTTTTGACATGATTCTTCCTCCTTAATTTATAACCTATGTGTATCTGCAAGGAAATTCAACCCTTATGTTGCTGATTCCTTTACACTTAACTCATCAAGCACTGCCTTCTAAGGGCCATTTGATGTTAAGAGGCTCTGAGTCCTTTTTTTACGAGGTCTTTTAAACCTGTTCCCCCTTAGAAACAGGAAGCCAGGTTTCTCCAGAAATAAACAAACTCAGCCCGCAAAAAGTGTCCCTCGCCGGCCTGGTGACCAGACCCAGAGTCCTCAGTGGCTCCAAACCTGTCAGCACATTTGAAAAAACCGCTCCAGTGCTGCCTCTTTCAAGGATGAAACCTTGGGTTAAAAATCCACGAGCCACCCTACTGCTGGGAGAGTAAAGTAAACTGAAACAGCCACTATGGAGAACAGGATGGAGGTGCCTTAGAAAGCTAAACATGAAACTACCGTGTGACCCAGCAATTCTATGGCTAGGCATATTCCCTGAAAAAAACCACAATTTGAAAAGATACACGCTGCACTATTTAGAGTAGCCAGAACACGGGAGCAACCTAAATGCTCATCGATAGATGAACGGATAAAGAGGACATGATACATATATACAATGAGACATTACTCATCCACAAAAAGGAATGAAATTGGGTCATTTGTGGAGACGTAGATGAACCAGAGTCTGTCATACAGAATGAGGTAAGTCAGAAAGACACAAACAACAATCCTATTTTAACACGTATATGTGGAGTCTTAAAAAATGGCACAGATGAACTTGTTCACGGGGCAGGAATAGAGATGCAGACCTAGGGCACAAACAAAGGGACGTGGGGGCAGGGAGCGGGGGTGAGACAAATTGGAGTAAAGCACTGACATATGTACACACTGATGGGTAAGATAGACAGCCGCTGGGAACCTACTATACAGCACAGGGAGATCGGCTCAGTGCTCTGTGATGACCTAGCAGAGTGCAATGGGAGGGGATGGGAGGCAGGTCCAAGAGGGAGGGAATACATGTATGCATATAGCTGATCCACTGCGTTGTTCCAAAGAAACTAATACAACATTGCAAAGCAACTTACCCCAGTCAATTTTTTTTTTTTTTAATCAGCATGCCACAAAAAGTAAGAATCACCTAATACCAACAGGAAGGAGAAAACCGTTCCACTGAGAGGTTGCCTGGGTTGCAATTTAGGATGTGCAAACACAGGAGATGGGGAATCTGTGGAGGGAGACAGAGAGTTGTTTCTTCATGAATTTTGGTGACACCGTCTCTCCAGGTGTGGAAAAGACAGCCACAGGGTCCCTGCCACTCCTCTGACTGAGGGGTGGAGAGTAATCTCTCTCCTTGAATCTGAGTGGGCTCGGCCACTGCTTTGTCAGATACAACATAGTGGAAGAGATATTTTGGTCAACCTCTATGTCCAGAATCCTGTCTCTGGGTGGAGCCAGCTGCCATGGGAGAAGTCTAACTACTCTGAGACTGCCATGCTGTAAGGAAGCCCAGGCCATGTGAGCAGGCCCTGGTGGATGGGACACTGCCTGGGGGTGAGGGAGGGAAAGGAGAAACGAAGATGCTAGATCCATAGGTGAGGTGAAATGTGAAAGCAAATTCTCCAGCTGTGGCCATTATCAGAGACAAACAACCCAGCCCATTTCTTCCAGAGTTGCTGACTCCCCAAATCACAGGCAAAATAAAGGATGGTTTGAGAGTATGCATTTTGAGATGCTCACCACATGGAGGAATAGTCAGGACACCTGGATGCCTCTACTCACCTCCTCTACCTATTCTATGGCATCATGTCCATTTGTATTCCCATTATCAGTTGGTTGAAAATAAGAGAAAACCCTACTGTAGGTCTAAAAATTAATTTGTGAACTGAAAACCTCAAGAGAGCTCTCATTCAGGAACAGTTTGATCCAGGGGTTCGTGATGTCAGCCTGGCATTGATTCCCAGTCTCTGAAAAGGACTCTCTCCTCCCAGTGCTGGCTTGTGCTCAGGCCTGTGTGCTGTGCTAAGTAGCTTCAGTTGTGTCTATGGACTGTAACCTACCAGGCTCTTCTGTCTGTGGGATTCTCCAGGCAAGAATACTGGAGTGGGTTGCCATTTTCTTCTCCAGGGGATCTTCCCCATCCAGGGACTGAACCCACATCTCTTAAGTTTCCTGCATTGGCAGGCAGGTTCTTTATCACTAGCACCACCTGGGAAGCCCTATGCTCAGGCCAGGTGCCCTAAAAATAGCAAGAATCGTGGCACCACTTCCAATCCTGAAATCACACTGCATGACCCAGAGGAAGAAAGGGTGTCTGTGCCCACCAGTGATGCCTGGGCATCTGCCCCACTCCGTGGAGTTTGATGGAGAAGGAAGTGGAGCCAGCTTAACCCTAACCATGTGGATCCCCAAATGGAACAGAGGTGAAATGAATAGAGTAGTGACCAACACATGCCCTCTCTGGGATTTCTGCTCTTTGTTATTTCAATTATTTCAAGAATAGGAGATAAATGAAGCAATTATGAGAATCTGGGTACTGTGGTCTTTAATTTGTATAAAAGATTTTTATTTTGGATTGGTTTGTGAGCATTGTTTATTTTTTTTTAATTTCTTTTTAAAATATTGGTGTATAGCTGCTTGTGTTAGCTTTTGCTGTACAGCAAAGTGAATCAGCCACACGTATTCATGTATCCCACTTTTTTTTGGATTTCCTTCCCATTTGGGTCACACAAAGCATCCAGTAGGGTTCCCTGTGCTATACAGTAGGTTCTCATTAGTTCTCTATTTTATACATAGTATCCATAGTGTGCCGACTAAGGTCCCTCTAGTCAAGGCTATGGTTTTTCCTGTGTTCAGGTATGGATGTGAGAGTTGGACTGTGAAGAAGGCTGAGCGCCAAAGAATTGATGCTTTTGAACTGTGGTGTTGGAGAAGACTCTTGAGAGTCCCTTGGACTGCAAGCAGATCCAACCAGTCCATTCTCAAGGAGATCAGCCCTGGGATTTCTTTGGAAGGAATGATGCTAAAGCTGAAACTCCAGTACTTTGGCCAACTCATGCGAAGAGTTGAGTTATTGGAGAAGACTTTGATGCTGGGAGGGATTGGAGGCAGAAGAAGGGGACGACAGAGGATGAGATGGCTGGATGGCATCACTGACTCGATGGACGCGAGTCTGAGTAAACTCCGGGAGTTGGCAATGGACAGGGAGGCCTGGCGTGCTGCGATTCATGGGGTTGCAGAGAGTTGGACGCGACTGAGCGACTGAACTTAACTGAACTGATCCATAATGTATATATGTCCATCCTAACATCCCAATTTATCCTACCTCCCCTTTGTTCTCTACATCTGTTTCTACTTCTGTTTTGCAACTAAGATCATCTGTACCATTAGAATCTGGGTAATTTCTAAAGTAGAGGGAAAAGGAGGTTTAAGAAAATTTGTCTAACATACAGACATGCATTTTAAGAGTATGCTGCTTGGGTTTCTATCTGAGAGGAACAATATAGATGACTTTGGTGGCATGCTGGAAAATGTATAACAACCAGCTCTCCAGAAGAAAAAGATCAGCCCTAAACTGTGACACTGGCTGATTTCTGTGGTGTCACACCATGCTGGATCAAGCTGCCAACTAAACACAAAGTTAGGAGGAGATGCTTACAATCAGCTCTCAAAAGCAAGCTCCTGTGCTTTCTGCATAATTTTTTAAAGGATTTTAAAGTTGAGAAACTTGGCACTGGAGGAAATCTTTTATTCTGACGGGAGCTGTATTCATGCCATCAGAACTCCAAAACTGTAAATAAAGCCATGCTTCTGGAGGACAAGTGGCTGATGGCTACCCATTACTTGGCACTTTCCAAAATACACACTGGAAGGACTGAGACACCTTCTCTCCCTCCTCAGGGAGAGGATGGATTAATTTGTGAAGCCAAGAGGTCCCAGAAATGAACATAACAAAGTGTGGATGGTAGAGACTTTGGAAGAATCACACACAGGTTGAGTTACAGAAGTAGCCATCAAAACGAGCCCAGACCCAAGTACCACACAGAAGAGGCAACCAAATAGGAACACAAAGGGTGAAGTTGATGAACAAAAGGAAATTTAACAGGGATGAATGAGGTCCATGTGTTTGGATGGAAGGGGAAAGGCAGTCTTATAAGAACCAGATAAGATAGAGGGCAGTTTTGACTCAATTCGTGGAAAAAGATGACACGGAGCTTAATTAGCATTAGTACCACGTGGCTGTCAAAAATGTAATTCTCATTCACATTAACAAAAGTGTGGGATCTAACACAGGAACTGCAAATGGTAGCAGCAGATATGATGTGTTTGTCTTGCACGGTGTTTATGCAATTTTAATTAGTCATCTACATTAAAAAGCAGGAGATTTGAACCCACCCACCCACCTCCAAAATCAAGATTTCTGGTTTGTCTTAAAAACTCAGAATTTCTGTTAACACCAAGCTCCCAAATCTTCAACAGCAACGATGGTTTGGAACTTAGCTATAGGTTCCCTTTTAAACATAGATTCTATGGTCCTTGTAACATTCTCTGTTTATTATCTGACACTAACAGCTTCACTCATTGTCTTCCTATAGACATTTGAATTTGTAGCCCATGATCTAGAAGAAAGTAGGTGATTATCCTTTTAGTAGCTCAAAACTAGTATTTATTTTTTAAAATTTATTCTGTTGAAGTATAGTTCATTTACAATGTTGTGTTAATTTCCAGTGTACAGTAAAGTGATTCAGTTAAACATATATTCTTTTTCCTATCTTTTCCATTATGGTTTATCACAGTTTACTGAATATAGTTTCCTGAGCTATACAGTACAGTAGGATCTTGTCATCCTGTTGTTTTTAATTGCTTTGTAACCTCTCTCTCTCAACTGTCTGTCCATTTATCTGTCCATCCATTCATCCATCTCTCATCTAGCATACTAGTTACCTCACTGTCTAAACTATTTAATCTATCTACATTATCTATCTTCTAGCTACATAATACATTTATTACCAAAAACTGAAATTGAGAAAGTGTAAAGAAGAAGGTATAAAGATTATCCATAAATTACACCAAACATAGATAAACCACTGTAAACATTTTAAGCCTTTCCAGGTATACACACCATTCACAATAACAACAACAACAACAAAAGTGGAATGCACAGATGCAATTCATAATTCACAGAGCATGTTATATAACCTGCCTTGTTAACTAACAGTTCAGTTCAGTTCAGTTCAGTCGCTCAGTCGTGTCCGACTCTCTGCGACCCCATGAATCGCAGCACGCCAGGCCTCCCTGTCATCACCAACTCCCGGAGTTCACTCAGACTCACGTCCATTGAGTCAGTGATGCCATCCAGCCATCTCATCCTTGGTCATCCCCTTCTCCTCCTGCCCCCAATCCCTCCCAGCATCAGGGTCTTTTCCAATGAGTCAAGGATGAGTCACCTCATCTTCACATGAGGTGGCCAAAGTACTGGAGTTTCAGCTTTAGCATCACTCCTTCCAAAGAAATCCCAGGGCTGATCTTCAGAATGGGCTGGTTGGATCTCCTTGCAGTCCAAGGGACTCTCAAGAGTCTTGTCCAACACCACAGTTCAAAAGCTTCAATTCTTCGGCGCTCAGCTTTCTTCACAGTCCATCTCTCACATCCATTCATGACCACAGGAAAAACCATAGCCTTGACTAGAAGGACCTTAGTCGGCAAAGTAATGTCTCTGCTTTTGAATATACTATCTAGGTTGGTCATAACTTTTCTTCCAAGGAGTAAGCATCTTTTAATTTCATGGCTGCAATCACCATCTGCAGTGATTTTGGAGCCCCCCAAAATAAAGTCTGACACTGTTTTCACTGTTTCCCCATCTATTTGCCATGAAGTGATGGGACCAGATGCCATGATCTTCGTTTTCTGAATGTTGAGCTTTAGGTCAACTTTTTTACTCTCCTCTTTCACTTTCATCAAGAGGCTTTTTAGCTCCTCTTCACTTTCTGCCATAAGGGTGGTGTCATCTGCATATCTGAGGTTATTGATATTTCTCCAAGCAATCACCATCTGCAGTGATTTTGGAGCCCCCCAAAATAAAGTCTGACACTGTTTCCACTGTTTCCCCATCTATTTGCCATGAAGTGATGGGACTAGATGCCATGAAATTCATTTTCTGAATGTTGAGCTTTAAGCCAACTTTTTCATTCTCCTCTTTCACTTTCTTCAAGAGGCTTTTTAGTTCTTCTTCATTTTCTGCCATAAGGGTGGTGTCATCTGCATATCTGAGGTTACTGATATTTCTCCCGACTTTGATTCCAGCTTGTGCTTCTTCCAGTCCAGCGTTTCTCATGATGTACTCTGCATACAAGTTAAATATGCAGGGTGACAATATACAGCCTTGACATACTCCTTTTCCTATTTGGAACCAGTCTGTTGTTCCATGTCCAGTTCTAACTGTTGCTTTCTGACCTGCATATAGGTTTCTCAAGTGGCAGGTCAAGTAGTCTGGTATTCCCATCTCTTTCAGAATTTTCCACAGTTTATTGTGATCCACACATTCAAAGGCTTTGGCATAGTCAATAAAACAGAAATAGATGTTTTTCTGGAACTCTCTTGCTTTTTCGATGATCCAGTGGATGTTGGCAATTTGATCTCTGGATCCTCTGCCTTTTCTAAAACCAGGTTGAACATCTGGAAGTTCACGGTTCACATATTGCTGAAGCCTGGCTTGGAGAATTTTGAGCATTACTTTACTAGTGTGTGAGATGAGTGCAATTGTGCGGTAGTTTGAGCATTCTTTGGCATTGCCTTTCTTTGTGATTGTGGCTTAGGCTAGAGATTCAATGAATTTCCCCATTTGCAAACAGTATCTTAGCTGATTCAATACAATCTAATGTTCCTTCATCCCCAACAAAGTTCTAGAGGAGATGGAAAAATAGATACCAAGAGAAAGTACTGAAAATCCCTGCATGTCAGCATGGCAGAAATTTGAGCTCTCTTCTCCAACATTCCAGCCTCGTCGTAAATTTCTGCCATGCTGACGAGGCTGGAATGCTGGGGAAGAGAGCTCAAGAAGGAAATGTACCCAGGGGTATTCTAAGGTCCTGGGTTTCAGGTGAAGGCTCCTGCTCAGGCCACCAGGTGTAAGAAGAAAAAGAAGAAATTAGCTACTTCTGACCTTCTGGTGCTCAGTGAGTCTATCTATTAGAAACAGGGCCCACAAGATGTCTTGGAGCCTGGCTTTTGAGATGAGTTTTCTTCTTACTTTTGGAGAGCAGGAGTAGAGGATGTTAATGATACAGCTTCCTCTTCCATACAGGCCCATCCTCTTGGTCAGGAAAAGGCTATTTCTTTGAGCTTAAGTTGCAAGGGATAGCAATAAAAAGTCCATTTATTACTCAGGTGACCTCAGGGGCAGAGTGACTCACCAAAGACAAAATTCAAATGCTCTGGGACTTTTGAGACAAAGCTATTTTTACATCACCCTTTTAAATGGGAGTAAAGTGGGACACAGGAGGAGAGACTCTTCGGGGCCCTCGTTTGCTCTGATTCTTCTGATTCTTTGCTGTCTGAAAGGCTGGCAGAGATAGGGAAACTGCCTTGAAAGGCAGGCACACTGATGGTAAGGCATATTCACTGATAACCTGAGCACAGAGGAGGAAGAAAATCCACAAGAATCAGGAACTCAACCATGAGAATAGCTTATATCTATGGAATATAGAGACATATATCTGAATAAGGCCTGTGAGTCAAGACATCAGAAAACAGAGAGCTATGTTCCAGAAACTTGGCTTTAAGTGGAAGATGATGCAAGTTAACTTGACATCCACTTTGGGAACAATTCAATCCCAAATTGTTAAAAGTCAAATATTTTGATGTTTAAAGTTAACTCTCAGTTAAGGGATGTAAAGGCATCGATTGCCTCAGAACAGTAGATAACATGGAGAATAGCTGCTAAAGGAGGGTCTAAATAGCTTATATCTATGGAATATAGAGACATATATCTGAATAAGGCCTGTGAGTCAAGACATCAGAAAACAGAGAGCTATGTTCCAGAAACTTGGCTTTAAGTGGAAGATGATGCAAGTTAACTTGACATCCACTTTGGGAACAATTCAATCCCAAATTGTTAAAAGTCAAATATTTTGATGTTTAAAGTTAACTCTCAGTTAAGGGATGTAAAGGCATCGATTGCCTCAGAACAGTAGATAACATGGAGAATAGCTGCTAAAGGAGGGTCTAATGGTAACACAGTGTCCAGATCCTTTCTCAGCACCCAACAACTCACCAACAGTGCACCCAGAATCATTATTTTTGTCCATAATTCATGTTTCTTGCTAACAATTGCCAGCATTAGGGTGCTTCTGGAAAAATAAGCTGTGTAAAATAGATATTTGAAGATGAGGAGGAAGAGGAGCTGTTTAATTGCCATATGTGGCAAAATTCATTTGGATTTGAAATTTTTTTTTTTTTTGCTATCCAGTGGGATACTGGGAGTTCACACTGTTCATGGGGTTCTTGCAGCAAGAATACTGGATT
>SJXQ01002456.1:143466-185999 GCA_006408695.1 Aepyceros melampus | reverse complement strand
TCTATCAGATGACCTGAGGAGTACAGTCATATAATAGCCTTTGGATTTTTCTCAGGAAAGTTGTCCACTCTTCCTCTTATTGCAGTTTTTCTAGTCTTTGAGATCCTGTGAATAGGCCATGATGTAAATCTAATCTAGTTCAGGTGTAAAAGCATATTAACACATAAATGACAGAAACTTTCTACTACTTTATACCCATTATTACTATGTTTCAATGGGGAAAACTGGCTGATGAGAAAAAAACACAAAGATGTTTTTACTCAGGAATTGTAAGAAAATGGTAAGGTAAATTATATAAGAACATGACATTGTAGCCATACTCATAAATCTCTCTCAGCCTTTCAGTAAACCAGGTTCCAACTCAGAGGTCTGAAAATTTCAGAAAATTTCAAAATTGATTTTCTACTGATACTGGTTGACTCATACAGGTTGACCAACTCACTTGCACCCCATCCTGTTTTGACTGATCACTGCTTATTCCAGGTCAGTTAAAACTTTCACCCCTTGTCCTGTCACTGGTGTTTTTCAACATACTCCTTATTTCTCATTTTCACACCCCATACTTGTAGGTGGGGCAGCAGATTACAGTCAGAAGCAGAAATGAAAGGATTGCAATGTTTTATTTCTGAAAATGGATACAGAAAAATGGACTTATTTTCTAGGCAGAAAAAGAAAACATAGAAGATGAAAGCACAATTGAGTATGCTCAATTTATTTATCAGGAATATCTCTGAATGCTGTCTTCTGAAATTTTGTCTTATGTAAGGTACAAAATGAGTACACTTTTCTCTCTATGACACACCTTGAATTCTGTAACAATGGAAAGCATACTTTGAATGTTCCAGAGTGCAGAGACTCATTCTAGGGTTTCATATCACTTTCCAAGGAGCATGCCTTGAAAGAGGTGATCTAAATGAGGGAGAAAGAGGAATGGTTTCTCAGTTTTCTTTCATTTTCTCAATTGTCTCCATATTCACATATTTTTAATTTGAATTTCTCTGAGTTTCTTTATGTTCTCAGAATTATCTACCTATTAAGATTTTGGCCATTTGTTTATAAATCATATTGCTAGAAAAGTCTAAATTCCTGACCAAGGAAGGCATTTAAGACTAACATCACCTCCTTTTCTTTCTTTGTGTGATCTTCTCATTTCTTTCCTGCTTTCTTTGATTTCAGATTCCCTTTCAATTCTCATTCCTCATTCTGTCTAATGTAACTGATTCTAATTCTTCCTCAGACTTTCTTTATTTTTATTTCACTTTGGAGCAATATAGTTTAGATGCAATGAAAAAGTTTTTAATATAGAACATCCTATAAATAAGAGTCAAAACTGTTACCAAATACATCACCTGCGTGTATGTGTGTGTGCACATGTATGGCAAATAATTAAAAGTTGGGAGATGATTCCATCATTTGACAAATACAAATGCTTGCTCTGAACACTAAAGTCACCATCCTGTTGCTGCTGCTAAGTCAGGCCTCAGTCGTGTCTGACTCTGTGTGACCCCATAGACAGCAGCTCACTAGGCTCTCCTGTCCATGGGATTCTCCAGGCAAGAACACTGGAGTGAGTTGTCATTTCCTTCTAGGCGATATTTTAAACACCTGTCTTGATCCAGTGTTATGCTCTTTGACTAATGGATGGTAATGAGCTAGATTAAGAGATTAATCGTAGCCATGCAGTGGTTGTATTGAAAGTAATAGACACGGGGAGCACTATTATTTGAGATACATTTTTTGTTCTCAGTAAATTTTGGACCTAAAGTTGCCATGGCTTATATTTCATACTTTCTATTAAAAAAATAAATGAAGCAAAATTTAAAAAACAGCAAAAAAATAAAAATCTGATTAGCCAAATAGAGAATTTCACATGTACTTTTTTGAGGTTATTGATAGATGTAAGAAAGCAATCTTATATTCATAGTAGACATATCATACAAGCAATACCTTGTTACAACTTCTTATGGATTTTGGCTTATTTTCACGAAGAGGAGCTAAAAAACCTCTTGATGAAAGTGAAAAGGAGAGAGAAAAACTTGGCTTAAAGCTCAACATTCAGAAAACGAAGATCATGGCATCTGGTCCCATCACTTCATGGCAAATAGATGGGGAAACAGTAGAAACAGTGTCAGACTTTATTTTGGGGGGCTCCAAAATCACTGCAGATGGTGACTGCAGCCATGAAATAAAAGACACTTACTCCTTGGAAGAAAAATTATGACCAACCTAGAGAGCATATTCAAAAGCAGAGACATTACTTTGCCGAATAAGGTCCATCTAGTCAAGGCTATGGTTTTTCCTGTGGTCATGTATGGATGTGAGAGTTGGACTGTGAAGAAGGCTGAGCGCCAAAGAATTGATGCTTTTGAACTGTGGTGTTGGAGAAGACTCTTGAGAGTCCCTTGGACTGCAAGGAGATCCAACCAGTCCATTCTGAGGGAGATCAACCCTGGGATTTCTTTGGAAGGAATGATGCTAAAACTGAAGCTCCAGTACTTTGGCTACCTCATGCGAAGAGCTGATTCATTGGAAAAGACTCTGATGCTGGGAGGGATTGGGGGCAGGAGGAGAAGGGGACGACCGAGGATGAGATGGCTGGATGGCATCACAGACTCGATGGATGTGAGTCTGAGTGAACTCTGNGGGAGATCAACCCTGGGATTTCTTTGGAAGGAATGATGCTAAAACTGAAGCTCCAGTACTTTGGCTACCTCATGCGAAGAGCTGATTCATTGGAAAAGACTCTGATGCTGGGAGGGATTGGGGGCAGGAGGAGAAGGGGACGACCGAGGATGAGATGGCTGGATGGCATCACAGACTCGATGGATGTGAGTCTGAGTGAACTCTGGGAGTTGGTGATGGACAGGGAGGCCTGGCGTGCTGCGATTCATGGGGTCGCAAAGAATCGGACACGACTGAGCAACTGAACTGAACTGAATCATTGTTTCAATTTTGTACCAAGATTTCTTTTTTATATTTTGTAATCAAGCGAGACCCTATGGAGTCTTCCCAGGACAGAACCCTCCCTCCATGTCCTCTGCCTGCCTCTCGTTTGTGGGAAAACTGTAGTCTTCCCAGGTTTCCCCTGAGTCCTGAAAGTCTGACTCAAGAATCAATAATTGAAAAGATGTGAACCTGAGTGACGAAAGTAGCAGCTAGGCCAAGAGAACCGGTAACAATTTAAAAGTTAATCAGCCATAGGGCAGTCACAGAATCTTCAGTTCCTCTCTGAAGTATATACGTAACAGTATCTGAAGCACCTTCTTGAATTACCTGATCATCAGCACAGTAGCCCGCAGACTGGCTGGAGCCTCAGGGTCAATAATGTTAACCCCTGAAACCACACCATCAACCAGTTAAAGAACTGTGCAGGGGCTGAGCAATACCTGCAACTCCCCTCACTCATCTGGCCTTTAAAATTGCTCCCCCAAAACCCATAGGGGAGTTCCAGCCTTTTGAGCATGAGCTGCCTTGTTCTCCTTGCTTGGCCCTCACAATATACTCTTCTCTACCCACTCCAGTATTCTTGCCTGGAGACTCTCATGGAGAGAGGAGCCTAGTGGGCTAACAGTCCACAGCGTCGTAAAGAGTCAGACACAACTCGGATGACTTAGCACGCATGCTGCTCCAATTTCCATTTTGGTTTGTTTGGCTTCATTGTTAGGGATATGAACTTGGGTTCAATGAAATTTTTACTCCAGATGATGACATTTATATTTAACTGCATCTGTTGAACAGTAATTTTAGCTATATTTTATTAAAATGTTTGCACACACCTTAAGTGAATGAAGTCGCTGAGTCGTGTCCAGCTCTTTGAGACCCTATGGACACCAGGCTCTTCCATCCATGGGATTTTTCTAAGCAAGAGTACTGGAATGGGTTGCCATTTCCTTCTCCAGGGAATCTTCCCAACCCAGAGAATGGACCCAGGTCTCTCACATTGTAGACAGATGCTTTACCATCTGAGCCACCAGGGAAGTCCTAAGACTCCAACGAAATATTTTTAAGGCTGCAGAATAAAAAATTAAAATAAAAATCAGGGTGAATGTTTATTTCTATTCATACACCTTCCAAACTAATGGAGTTCTCTACTCATGCACGGTGTCTATACATAAAGCCAAAAACATAGACAGCTTGTGCCTTCTTGTGTACATTTTCACCGAGAATTCTAGAGTGCAAAGAATTACACTCTTTGGTACTTCCATTCACCTGCCAGACAATTTCCTGTCTTCCTATTCCAAAACATTTGGCTTTAGTGAGTTGAGAAAAGTGGGAGCAAAGAACTTCCATAATAGACATAGAAAAGGAGAAAAAGCAATCCAATTATATTATTTTCAAAGAGTAAGAGCAAGTAAAAGTTTGATTGCTAGAAGTGCTTTTAAAAGTTTTGGTAAAGAAGGAAAGAGAAGGAGAAGCAGCAGAAGGGGAAGTTGAGGAGGGAGAAGGGATGACAATTAAGGCATTCATCTTCATGTGATGTACATGAAAATCTAAATTGTGGAATGATTTGGTTTAGTCCCTGTAAGAGGTAAAAATTGATGTAATTGGCCCTGTGAAATATTATATAACCTTCAAAGAAAAAAAGCAACATGCATTGATATTGCATCATTGTTCTTTTATTTTTTTGTGATTAAACTTTATCTTCCTGCTCCCCAATATTTGCAATAATTATTTTGAATTCTAAAATGCTGTCCCATTTAACTTCCCCTAGTTATCATTACAGTAACATCAATGGCTGCAACAGCAACACAAGACACACACACACACACATTGCCAGTGATTTCCATAACAAAGGTCTCTCATGTGAATAAACAAAGGTTACTGTATTTTACGTTGTATGTCAAGTGGAAATCTGTTTCATATCCGAGTTGAAGGAACATATAGGATAGATACTGCCATTTCCATAGCATGCTAAAAGAGATGACAGAACACTAGTGGCTCTTTAACATTTTTCTCTGGTTACTCACAGCTCATTGGCTAAACCAAGTTACAGGATAAGGTTTTGGCCAATGTGTGGAGAAGAAAAAAATCTTCTCATAAAGAAGAGTAATAAAAATCCCATGATCAAGCCTGATTGTGGAGAAAGGTGTTTCTCACAGGGAAGGAAAGGAAACACTGAGAAACCAAGATTTAATCTACCACAAATAACTAACCAGTTAAAAGAAAGATGAGTAGTTTGCAACAAAAACAAGTATCAAGACTTCATTTTTTAAGGAATGTGTCAAAACTGAAATCTCCATGGAATCAATATTTTTACATTGCCGCCCCTAGAAGTTTTATTAGAAATTTGGTATTTACATATTTTTAAGGTGTGGAGTTGTGTGGTAGATTTTTTTCTCCAGATCATTTAAATTTCCCCAGCATCAAAGAGCGATTCCTTGCATATCCTTAAAAGCAACTGCATGTCTTTCTATATGAAATTCACTTTCAAACAAGAAAATGTATTCTACCCTGTTTCTGGCACCATAAGGTGAAAAGTGCTTCTCAGAAGTCCTCTCATCAGTAATGGGAAATTTTAATCAGGAAATGTTGTTGTGCTAACCTAATAGACTTTAAGTTAAGACCTCAGTGTCACTGAAGCCTAAAATATTCCTGCAGTTCTACATATAGAAATCTCTGTATAATGTAGTTCATCCCTAAAGAGGTATTATGCAAATGAATGCATTCAGTTAATATGTACTGTAAACAGATCACTACTTCTTTATTCCTTTCTAAATCACAGCAGAGATTAAAACTGTAATACTCATATTACATAACAAGATAGCTAAATATTTAAAGTAGATCTGCAAAGAACTTCAAGCCCAAAATAACACCTCTTAAATTTGGATTGGGGTTTTCCTCCAAAGGTCATAGCATCTTCTTACATGATTTCTTCCAAACTGCCAGAAAAATATTTCTCCCAGCAATATAATATCAAGTTACACTAGCTTTCACTAGCCACTGAGAGTACTGTACATTTTATATTCTCATATTACCAAGTCCAACCCAGCACTCACTGACGAGTATAAAACTGACAATCATACGGAACATATAAGTAGGAAAATCAAACGCAAAGTGCAGAACGTACTTGATTGCTTACCTCTGATTTAGTGGCCTCACAGTGAGTTAATGTCAATTTCCATTAGAACTCATCCATGTCACATTGACCGATTTTACCACCAGCAGATGATTTCAGGTGAGAATGAAAACTGAATAATGATCATTCATTCCTCTTTAAAATCTTTATTGAATAAAGACAATGAAGTAGGATGCTAGGGCTTTGGCTATATAATTTTAAAAGGTTGATTTTTATGAAGGTATTTTTGAGCCATCATAAAAGTTGGAGTGACAGCAAATCTTTTCCTCTCAATTATGCAAAAGCAGTTGATCAAATAGTGCTGGTTTCATTAAACATGCCCACCATCCCCTTGGGATCACCTAATTTCTGCCAGAGAACTTTCCTTCTGTTTTGAAAGATGTAAAAAAGAACAAGGATAAATGATGACTTTTAAATCAGCAAATTTGCTTTTGCTCTTCTGTCTTTAATCTGTTATTGAATGGAGGTAAAATATTTCTTTATTGTTCAAGAACACAGAGAACCAAAGGATGCCAGTGCAGTTTTGTAGTTGAAGTGGAAAAGTTTTGCAACCTTACACAGGGGAAAGAAGAGAGGAAACAAATAAATCTACACTGGTCACTCTCAGAGAAAGGGAGGCTCAATCAAATGCATTACTACTTCCTTAGAGAGGAAAACAGGCCTCAGTGCAGCACTGAAAGGCAAGTTTTAAGAGTGAAGGAGATGATGGGCTCAGAGCAATGCAACAGTAGGTAAGTAAATGTTGTCAGAGGGTCTTCTGTATTCTCACTAATGGCCATTTTGACTTGCCACTGGTACCTACTAGATCACTGTCCCTGAGGTATGAAGAGGTTTGTAATGTCCAAATAGGCAAAATAATTTTTCAACCCCAGTGTTCCCTGAGGCAGTTCGGTTAGATATATGAATTTCAGGAGAGAAGCAGAATATACCAGAAAATCTGAGATAACAGCCTAGGCATTCATCAATTTTCAAATGTCTGTTTCACCTGTGCCTAGTAAAGTAAATGATGTGTTTCCATTTTATTTCTGCTGTTTTGCATAAACGTTTCTATTTAATTAAAATTCTTTCTTCATTTACCTGTTCTTATATAGATGCTTCAAATTTTTTCAGTTCTTTCCCTTTTGTTTCTATCCTTTATGGTATAAAAGATTCACTCTGACATTTTACTTCCAATTGGTATTTTCTGTAACATTTTACTTTATGCAGAAGCACAGGGTTGTCTAAGTAACTAATAGAGTTCATGGCAGGAGGGAAGAAAATCAAGTCTATTATATAAGCTATATTTCTGTTTTCATCAAAATTAAATATTCCCGCCAAATATATTATTAACATTCAGTCAGTATTTTCAGGCAGTGTATGTGTAGTTTATAAAATTGCATTTTTACTCTGTATGTTACTTAATAAAATATTTTCATTGCATATATTTATGGGCTATAATTAGGAACTATGGTAAATGGTTTAAGCTATAAGACAATTGAAATAAAAATGTGAGTACAAAAATGAAAATCAAACCCCCTGCACTGGGTTTAGTAAAGACATGTTAAGGTGCTAATCCCAGAATTTATTCGTGTTAGTGTTTTCAGAAGTAAGGTCTCTTTCAGTTCAGTTCAGTCGCTCGGTCATGTCTCACTGTTTGAGACCCCATGAACAGCAGCACGCCATGCCTCCCTGTTCAACACCAACTTTCAGAGTTTACCCAAACTCATGTCCGTCAAGTAAGTGATGCCATCCAGCCATCTCATCCTCTGTCGTCCCTTTCTCCTCCTACTCCCATCTTTCTCAGCATCAAGGTCTTTCCCAATGAGTCAACTCTATGCATGAGATGGCCAAAGTATTGGAGTTTCAGCTTCAATATCAGTTCTTTCAATGAACACCCAGGATTGATCTCCTTCAGGATGGACTGGTTGGATCTCCCTGCAGTTCAAGGGACTCTCAATAGTCTTCTCCAACAGCACATTTCAAAAGCACCAATTCTTCGGTGCTCAGCTTTCTTCACAGTACAACTCTTACATCCATACATGACGACTGGAAAAACCATAGCCTTGACTAGATGGACCTTTGTTGGCAAAGTAATGTCTCACTCTTTAATATGCTATCTAGGTTGGTCATAACTTTCCTTCCAAAGAGTTCAGTTCAGTTCAGCCACTCAGTTGTGGTTAACTCTTTGTGACACCATGAATCGCAGCACACCAGGCCTCCCTGTCCATCACCAACTCCTGGAGTTTACCCAAAACAAAGTAATGTCTCACTCTTTAATATCTATCTAGGTTGGTCATAACTTTCCTTCCAAAGAGTTCAGTTCAGTTCAGCCACTCAGTTGTGGTTAACTCTTTGTGACACCATGAATCGCAGCACACCAGGCCTCCCTGTCCATCACCAACTCCTGGAGTTTACCCAAACTCATGTCCATCGAGTCAGTGATGCCATCCAGCCATCTCATCCTCTGTTGTCACCTTCTCCTCCTTCCCCCAATCACTCCCAGCATCAAAGTCTTGTCCAGTGAGTCAACTCTTCTCATGAGATGGCCAAAGTATTGGAGTTTCAGTCTCAGCATCAGTCCTTTCAGTGAATACCCAGGACTGATCTCCTTTAGGATGGACTGGTTGAATCTCTTTGAAGTCCAATGGACTCTCAAGAGTCTTCTCCAATACCACAGTTCAAGAGTATCAATTCTTTGGTGCTCAGCTTTCTTGAGTCCAACTCTCACATCCATACATGACCACTGGAAAAACTATAGACTTGACTAGATGGACTTTTGTCAGCAAAGTAATATCTTTGCTTTTTAATATGCGTCTTTTAATTTCATGGCTGCAGTCACCATCTGCAGTGATTTTGGAGCCCCAAAACATAAAGTCTGACACTGTTTCCACTGTTTCCTATCTATTTCCCTGGAAGTGATGGGACCAGATGCCATGATCTTTGTTTTCTGAATGTTGAGCTTTAAGCCAACTTTTTCACTCTCCTCTTTCACTTTCATCAAGAGGCTTTTTAGTTCTTCTTCACTTTCTGCCATAAGGGTGGTGTCATCTGCATATCTGAGGTTATTGATATTTCTCCCGGCAATCTGATTCCAGCTTGTGCTTCTTTCAGCCCAGCATTTCTCATGATGTACTCTGTATATAAGTTAAACAAGCAAGGTGACAATATACAGCCTTGATGTACTCCTTTTCCTATTTGGAAGCAGTCTGTTGTTCCATGTCCAGTTCTAACTATTGCTTCCTAACCTGCATACAGGTTTCTCAAGAGACAGGTCAGGTGGTCTGGTATTCCCATCTCTTTCAAATTTTCCAGTTTGTAATGATCCACACAGTCGAAGGCTTTGGCATAGCAGAAATAGATGTTTTTCTGGAAATTTCTTGCTTTTTTGATGATCCAGCAGAGGTTGGCGATTTGATCTCTGTACGTGTGATTAAATTAAGGATCTTGAGATGAGAAAGTATTCCTGGATCTTCTGGGTAGGGCTTACATACAATGTCAAGAGTTCTTATGAGAAACACACAGAAGAGAAGACACAGGTACACAGAGGCAGAGACTGAAGGGATGTGGTCTCAAGCCAAGGAAGCCAAGGAATACCAAGTCATGAGAAGCTAGAAGAAGCAAGGAAGGATTCTTCCCTAGAGCCCTTAGAGGGAGTGGGGCCCCACAAACACCTTGATTTTAGATATGTAGCCTCCTGAAATGTGAGAGAATAAATTTTGCTGTTTTAACCCACTCATTTTGTGGTAATTTTTTATGGCAGACATAGGACAATAATACATCTACCAAAAATCCTATGAATCAAATTTTAAGAAATACATATATATGAAGATACTTATAAAAATTAAAACAAGCATTTTCATTTTATAGTTATTTATAGATTTCTCTTGAAACACATTTGTACCCACATTATTTCCTTTGATGCATATGCAAATTTTCTTCAAGTTCTATTTGTGATTAACTAGCCTTATGGCACAGAGAAGGCGATGGCACCGCACTGCAGTACTCTTGCCTGGAAAATCCCATGGACAGAGGAGCCTGGTGGACTGCCGTCTATGAGGTCGCACAGACTGAAGCAACTTAGCAGCAGCAGCAGCAGCCTTATGGCAATGAGTAAAACAAAGAGTTGGTTTCTGTGGGGGTGGGAAATTTCCTATAGAAAATTGATATGCCTCTCTCTATTCAGACTATAAGAAAGAAATGATATTAAGGATTAATATCATTTAATTTTGAGTTTATTACATGTTACCATTTTAGATGAGTCAGAAGTAAATAATGTTTTGATTTTGAGACAATATATAATTCTGAGTCATTAACTATGTTTTTAAAAACTGACCCAATGAGTAACGTGAAGCATTTTAACTCTCTCCTTGAGGCTTATTATAATCCAAACATGCATTCTTCTCCTTATTGCTCACGTTTTCTTTCTTTTATTTCATCCATTTATCATCTTCTATGATGGACAGGGAGGCCTGGCGTGCTGCAGTTCATGGGGTCACAAAGAGTCGGACAGGACTGAGCAACTGAACTGAATCGAACAGATGACTAATAGGTTTCTGTTAACAGAGTTAATCATTACATATATTGTTAACTGTTGGCCATTCCTACTTGACCATAAGCTCCAAGAGGGTGTAGATCTTATATGTTCCATTTGCTCGCGCTTCACCTGGAACATCTCATGGTCAGTGCTCAACTTGTACTGAATAAACAAATAAATGATTAACTCAATTTTCTGCTGCCAAAGTCTAGAGAGAAATAAGCCCCAACTAATGGTCATACAGAGTCGGAAACGACTGAAGCAACTTAGCAGCAGCAGCAGCAATGCACTTGGAGAGACAGAGAAATGAGAATGATTGTTTCTGGACATCAAAAACACATGAGAGGGCAGAGAAGGGGAAATTAAAATTTGAGAAGACTTGTCACAGCTAGTGGGTACTGGATACTAACTTTTTTTTTTTTTCATTTTTATTGAGGTACAGTTGGTGTACATTATTATGTAAGCTTCAGGTGCACAGTATAATAATTCACAAATTCTAAAGGCTATGTTCCATTATAATTATATAAAATATTTCCTATATTCCCTGTGATGTATATCTTTGCATCCTATTTATTTTATGCATAGTAATTTGTACCTCCTCATCCCCTACCCCTAACTTTCTGCAACCCCACTTCACTCTCCCTACTGGTAACTGGAAACAACTACTTCACTCCCTACATGAAAGTCTGTTTCTTTTTTATCACATTCAACAGTTTGTTTGTTTTTTGATCCCACATATAGGTGATATCATAGAACATTTGTCTTCTTGGTATTATTTCTTTTAGCATAATACCCTCCAGGTCATCCATGTTTTGCAAATGGGAAAAATCTCATTCTTTTTTATGGCTCAATTGTGTGTGTGTATAATATACATTATATTATATATATAAAACATATAATTATATTACATAATTATATATAATATGCATACTGCATATAATTATGTAATATATATGATATGTATATGTGGTATATAATATATATTATATTTATATGGGTATGACTATATGCATATTATATATTTTTGGCTAGTCAGGGTCTTTTGTTGCTATTTCTTTCTTCAGGAGATCTTCCCAACCCAGGGATCGAACTCAAGTCTCCTGCATATCAGGCAGACTCTTTACTATCTGAGCCATCAGGGAAGACCCAGGGACTTTTGTGGCTGCATATAAATTTTTAAGTTATTTGTCCCAGTTCTGTGAAAAATGCCCTTGGTATTTTAATAGGGATTGCATTGAATTTGTATATTGTCTTGGGTAGTATGGTCACTTAACATTAACTATTCTGGTCCATGAACATCGTATATCTTCTCATCTGTTTGTGTCATCTTCAATTTCTTTCATCAATATATTATAGTTTTGGGGTGCATGTCTTTTACCTCCTTATATAGGTTTATCCCTAGGCATTTTATTCTTTTTCATATGATTGAAAATGGAATTTTCTCAATTTTTCTTTCTGATGGTATATTGTTAGTGTATAGAAAAATAATAGATCTCTATATATCAACTTTGTATCCTGAACCTTTTCTGAATTCATTGATGAGATATAGCAGTTTTCTACTGAGTTTAGGATTTTCTACATTTAGTATCACGTCACCTTCAAACAGTGACAGTTTCACTTCTGTCTTTCCAATTTGGAGTACTCCTCTTTTTTTCTTTTCCTTGTTTAATTACTGTGGTTAGGACTTTCAATATTATGTAGAAAAAAAGCAGTGAAAGAGGACATTCTGTCTTGCTCCTAATAGTAAAGAAAATGCTTTAAGCTTTTCACAATTGAGTATACTGTGGGCTTGTCATATACGTGAAAGTGTTAGTCGCTCAGTCATGTCTGACCGTTGTGACCCCATGGACTATGAACCACGAGGCTCCTCTGTCCATGGAATTCTCCAGGTAAGAATACTGGATGGGGTAGCCATTCCATCTCCAGGGGATCCTCCCTACTCAGGGACTGAACCCAGGCTTCCCACAAGGGTTTTCCTGGTGGCTTAGATAGTAAAGAACCTGCTTGCAAGGCAGTAGACCTGGGTTCGATCCCTGGGTTGGGAAGATCCCTTGGAGAAGGGAAAGTTTACCCACTCCAGTATTCTGTATAGTCCATGGGGTCTCAAAGAGTCAGCCACGACTGACTGACTTTCACTTTCCCTTCAATTTTATCACATATAGTTTTTATTATGTTGAGGTATGTTCCCTCTAGACAACTTCCTGAATAATTTTATTATTAATAGATGTTAAACTCTGTCTTCTGATTGGAGCATATAATCCATTTACATTTAATGTAAGTACTGATTTATATGACCTTATTCCCATTTTGTTGTTTTGGGGGTTGCTTTGTTGGTCTTTTTAGTTCCTTTCTTCTTTCATTCTCTTCTCTTTTGAAGTAATGACCGTTTTTAATGTTATGTTTGAATTCCTTTTATTTTTTTTGTGTGAGTCTATTATAGTTTTTTTGTTTGTGGTTACCTTGAGATTTTTTATAGCAATATATATATATATATAGTTGTTTTATAGAAAACAACAAAATGACTATTTTAAATTGCTTATCTCTTATTTCAAATGCTTTTTAACAACTCTGCATTGGTACTCTCTTCTTCTAATGATACTGTTTTTGATATAATATTTCACATCTTATTGTTTTATGTATCCCTTAAATTCTGACTGCGGAAGTAGATGATTTTACTACTTTGACTTTTAACCCTCCTACTGTATTTTTACGAGGGTAATTTACTATATTTATGGTATGTTCCTAGTTGTAGTTTTTTCTTTTTCATTTTGAGAAGCTGCTTTAGCATTTCTTGTAGAACTGATTTGGTGACAGTGGACTCTTCTAGCTTCTGCCTGTCTGTAAAGCTTTTGTTCTTACATCAAATCTTAGCAAGAGCCTTGCTGGGTAAAGTATTCTTGGTTGTAGGGTTTTCCCTTTCATCACTTTAAATATACAATGTCACTCCTTTCTGCCCTGCAGAAATTCTGCTGAAAACTCAGTTGCGTTATGAGGATTCCCTTCTATGTTACTTTTTACTTTTCCCTTGCTGCTTTTAATATTCTTTCTTTATTTAATTCTTGCCATTTTAATTACAATGTGTTTTGGTGTGGTCCTTCTTTGGTTAATCCTATTTTTGACTCTCTGTGCTTCCTGTACTTGAATGTCTGTTGCCTTTCCCAGGTTAGATAATTTTTCATCTATTATGCCTTCAAATCTGTTCTCAGTCCCTTTCTCTCTGTCATCTACTTCTGGGATCTCTATTAGTGTGCTTGATGTTTTCTCAGAGGTCTCAAACTGTCCTCAGTTCTCCTCATTGTATTCTTCTTTTCTATTCACCAATAGTGATTTCCACTATTATGTCTTCCAGCTCACTGATCTGTTTCTCTGAATTATTTAGTCTACTGCTATTTTCCTTTATTTTTCATTTCACTTGCTATATTCTCTGTCTCTATTTGGTTGTTCTTTTATTCTCTAACTCGTTGCTAAAAACTATTAACTTCTCTGTGCACTCATTATTTCCTAAGTTCATTGATCCTCTTTATGATCACTATTACCCTCGTAAAAATTACCCTCGTAAATTACCCTCGTAAAAATACAGTAGGAGGGTTAAAAGTCAAAGTAGTAAAATCATCTACTTCCACAGTCAGAATTTAAGGGATACATAAAACAATAAGATGTGAAATATTATATCAAAAACAGTATCATTGACTTTCTATTTCTCTCAAGAAGGGCTTGATTTAAAAAAAAATTATTCAAGTATAGTTGATTTATTCTGATGTACAGCAAAGTGACAGTTACACACACACACATGCATATATATATATGTATATGCATATACATATTTCTTGGGTAGATTTTCTGTCTTCGTTTCACTTAATTCTTCTTCTATAGTTCTACTTGTTCCTTCATCTGGAACCAGTTCCTATGTTGCCTTAGTTTGCCCAGGTGGCTGTTTTTATTTTTATTGGTTGGTTACATTTCTCAACCTTAAAGAAGTGGTCTTTTATAGGAGATGTTCTATGTTTACCAGTAGCACATTGCCCTCTGATCACCAAAGCTATATGCGCTAGGGTTACCTCCATGAGGACTATGTGGGTCCTTTACTATGATGGGTTGTGTAAGTGGATTGGTAGGCTTCCAGTGAATATTCAGGGTTGATTTCCTTTAGGAGTGACTGGCTTGATCTCCTTGCTGTCCAAGGGACTCTCAAGCATCTTCTCCAACACCATAGTTCAAAAGCATCAATTCTTTAGGACTCAGCCTTCTTTATAGTCCAACTCTCACATCCATACATGACTACTGGAAAAACCATAGCTTTGGCTAGATGGATCTTTGTTGGCAAAAAAATGCCTCTACTTTTTAAATATGATCTCCCTCTCTCTCTATATATATATATATACACACATACACACATACACACACACACATACACACACATATATATATGCATGTGTGTGTGTGTAACTGTCACTTTGCTGTACATCAGAATAAATCAACTATACTTGAATAATTTTTTTTTTAAATCAAGCCCTTCTTGAGAGAAATAGAAAGTCAATGATACCATATTGAAAACATTAAAATTAAACTACTTACATGGGTGGAATATATAATGAAAACTAGATACCTATATAAATATGACTAATGCATATTCAGGGCCATGGGATGGCTATTCCAGGGAAAGTTCATAAATGAAGGTATATACATGACAGAGTGTTCAATTTTGAAGTAAGGTGCTGTAGAGGATGAGACACAAACTTTGTAATTGAATATACCTGAATTTGTATCCTGGACCTACTAAAAAAATTTTTAATGAAACATTGGATAACTTACTCACATTTTTTTTTGGTCTGAAATACTTCAATTAACCACTAGAGAAAATATCTAAGATTATGGAATGATTTGAATTAAGTAATAAAATCAAACCCAGGTATACAAGAGGTACTTTTAAAATATATTTAGGTCATATTTAGTTTCAGTTTTTTTCTTTAAAATGCTAATATTATCTCTGGTTTTGATTCCCTGAATACATGAAATTATTTGTGTATTTGTTCTAATGGCTACAACATAGTATATAAAGGATGCATTTGTCTTACTTTTCCTTCAATCAACTAGTTAATTAAAACTGATCACTAACAAAAAGATTACAGAAAGAAGCCAAAGACACAATACTAATAAGCCTTTACACTACAATTTGAAAAATGAAGAGAAATAATCATGAATATTAAAGAATTCATAAAGGCAGGAGAAGAAAAACAATGTATGAGAAGTCAAAAAAACAGAGCTTATGAATAAGGAGCAGTCGGCAACAATAAAGCCAACAGAGAAACACAAATTTTGAGTGCTAAGAAAAGGGTATTGATTTTGCAATTTGAAAGTTACGGGTTTCCTTTGAAGAAGAGTTGCAACAGTATAATAAGAAAGGAAATCATATTGTGTGGAATTGACTAAAAAAATGAGAAGTAAGGACATGGTGATAAAAAGAATAAAAAGGAATATGTGATTCCTTAAGGGCTAGAGAAATCAAGATGAAATGGATTTTTTCCCCATTAGTAAGAAACAAATGTTTTAAATGCCTATGGAATGTTGTTAGTAAAAGTGATTGATTTAAGAGTAGGGAAGTAAGATGATAAGGAATGTAAGGATCAAGAGAACAGGTGAAGGCAGCTGTGTTAGGGAAGAAGGCACATACTTTTATTTAATACAGACAGAAAGGAAGAAATAAGAAATGGAAGAATGATATGGTGGAGTTTTGAAAAGTCAAGGATGTGGTTATAGAAAGATATTTTTACAAAGAAGGGATAGCTGGCAGAAGTACACTCTGGATAACTAATTTTTCTTTCTTTTCTGTGAAGTAAGAGGTAAATTCATCTCTAAAAGGGAGAAAAAAAGCAGTATTTTCTGATATGGAAACTAGCAAACAACACACAATTGATCTTGGCATTCAGTAAATAGGAGAGTGGTTGCATACCTGGCTTTCAGAAATAATTGCTCAGCTGAAATGTGTATTTGGATCTTGAGGAGAATAGAAATGGTTTAGAAGAGTCAAAATGAGAAAGCAAAAAAACAAAAAAGGATTAGGAATGAATTGAAGACATACAAACCCATTTGAAGAGTTTCAGTGACAGCTCAAGTGATGTTAGAGAACATAAATTTGGCGTGAACCAAGTTTTAGAAAATGTAAGTCCTATTTTTCTTTTTTCCTAAGGGAAACTTGGTAATGAAATCCATTAAGAATACACTACCCAATTGAAAATTGAAAGGGAGATTAGGGAAGACAAATGTAATTACCCAAACTGTAATTTGGTCAAGACACCAAGGTTAATAACATTCCGCCTTTTTCAAAAGTTGCCATGAATTTTTTAACACCTTATAATGGCCACTGTCACAACTTTTATTCCTTATATGAGAGATGAACAATTTGATATGCATTTTTAAAATGTTAAGCATGTATATTAAGGGTATGTATTCACCATTACACATTCACATGCATTTGTACCTATACAACTATTAGAGAATGAATTTTTATATTAGGTTAAGTGCTTAGATGAAAAATAGCTGCCACTTTCCCTCTCAAATCTGACAAGAAGTTGTGACTAAAACTAGGATCTATAAACAATTAAGGTGGAAATAATGTCTGGGTTACAATGTTGTTCAGGAATTAGAAATATGATCATTAGAGAGACCTTGCTTGGAAGAAAAGTTATGACCAACCTAGATAGTATATTCAAAAGCGAGACATTACTTTACCGATTAAGGTCTGTCTAGTCAAGGCTATGGTTTTTCCTGTGGTCATGTATGGATGTGAGAGTTGGACTGTGAAGAAGGCTGAACGCTGAAGAATTGATGCTTTTGAACTGTGGTGTTGGAGAAGACTCTTGAGAGTCCCTTGGACTGCAAGGAGATCCAACCAGTCCATTCTGAAGGAGATCAACCCTGGGATTTCTTTGGAAGGAATGATGCTAAAGCTGAAGCTCCAGTCCTTTGGCCACCTTGTGCGAAGAGTTGACTCATTGGAAAAGACCCTGATGCTAGGAGGGATTGGGCACAAGAGGAGAAGGGGACGACCGAGGAGGAGATGGCTGGATGGCATCACGGACTCAATGGACGTGAGTCTGAGTGAACTCCGGGAGTTGGTGATGGACAGGGAGGCCTGGCCTACTGCGATTCATGGGGTCGCAAAGAGTCGGACACGACTTAGCGGCTGAACTGAACTGAACTGATGCAACAAGCAACAAAGGTTTACTGTATAGCATAGAGAACTATAGTCACTATCTTGTAATAACCGATGATGGAAAATAATCTGAAAAATATATATGTGTTTGTATAACTATATATGTGTTTGTATAACTGAATCACCTTGCTGTGCACCTGAAACATTGTAAGTCACATATATTTCAATTATATATA
The DNA here is from genome assembly GCA_006408695.1 of Aepyceros melampus. Lineage (NCBI taxonomy): Eukaryota > Metazoa > Chordata > Mammalia > Artiodactyla > Bovidae > Aepyceros > Aepyceros melampus. The sequence goes on along the minus strand of SJXQ01002456.1, from coordinate 168,021 downwards.
TATATATATATATATGTATATATTTAAAAAGAAAGAAACATCAGAGTTCTTGCCAAATACCATGGTGACCTAAGGTGCAATAATAAACCATCGGAGTTGTTACAAATGAAAGCCAGGGAACCTAGAACATTTTGCATACCACTTAGTCATTAGATCCAGGCTACTTCCAAACAGTAAGTATAGTCTTGGGCAAAGAAGCTCCCTTAGACTGAAAACAATCCCCAGATAAGGACTTGTGTGAAAGCTGACTGCAGCCAATACTCAGGGAAATGAGAAAAGGAGTGCCTCAGTCTTGACGTGGGAAATCTAGATGTTGCACCACAGCATCCCCTACAAGCTAATCTACAAAGCAATCCACATAGCAATGAAGTAAATGTGTATATAAATAAATCAACACTACTATTTAACCAAGAAAGTCAAGTCACAAAATCATGGACATTTTAAAATATTATTTTGGAAGATTATTGAGAAAATGTGGCATCAAAAATATTTCTATCCTTTCTTCTCCCCAAATCTAGTTATAATGGAAATATCAACCTCTCATGGTGATTCAGTTAAATGAAATTAAGGGGGGAAATGCTTGGATCCATTGTTTTCCCAAAGAGATTGATAAAAACAGCTATACTCTTTATTCAGATTTATGACATATTGCTAATACTAGAATGAGTAAAACAGGGCTTTAGTTAGGAATATAGGTCCTGGCCAACCTAGAAGTAATGGACAAATTCTTAAAATGTATAATCTTCCAGGATTGAACTAGGAAGAAGTAGAAAATATGAACAGATCAATTACCAGTAATGAAATTGAATCAGTAATTTTAAAACATCCAACAAACAGAAGTCCAGGACCAGATGTCTCCACGAGTGAATTTTACCAAACACCTACTCTTCTCAAACTATCCCAAAGAAAAACCCCATAAGAAGAAATACTTTCAAACTCATTCTGAAGCCAGCATCATTGTGATACCAAAACTAAACAAAGTTCTCACTCAAAAAAGAAAATTACAGGCCAATATCACTGATGAACCTAGAGGCAAAAACTCTCAATAAAATACTAGCAAATCGAACCAAATAATACATTAAAAGAATCATACACCATAAGCATGTGAGATTTATTCCAGAGATGCAAGGATTTTTCTATATCCACAAATCTGATCAATGTGATACATTACATTTAAAAAATGAAGGATAAAAAGCATATGATTACCTCAGTAGATTCAGGAAAGGTTTTTACAAAATTCAACATCCATTTATGATAACAAAAAAAAAAGTCTTCAGAAAGCAGGCAGAGAGGGAATATATCTCAACATAATAAAGACCATTACCACAGCTAACATTACATTTAATGGCAAAAAGCTGAAAGCATTTCCTCTAAGATCAGAAACAAGAGAAAGATGCTACTCTCACCACTTTTATTCAACATAGTTTTGGACATCCTAGCCATAGCTATCAGAAGAAATAGAAGGAACCCAAAGTGAAAAGGAAGAACTAAATCTGTCACTGTTTATAGATGACATGATACTGTACACAGAAAATCTTAAAGTTGCCACCAGAAAACTAGTATCCATCACTGAATTTGGTAAAATTGCAGGATACAAAAATAATATACAGAAATCTGTTGCATTTTTATAAACTATGAACTATCAGAAAGATAAATTAAGGGAACAATACCGTTTATCGTTGCATCAAAAAGAATAAAACTACCTAGGAATAAATCTACTTAAGGAGTCAAAAGACCTATATTCCAAAAACTAAAGACACTGATGCAAGCAACTGAAGATGACACAAAACCGATGAAAAGATGTACTATGTTCTTGGATTGGAAGACTCAATATTGTGAAAATTACTATATTACCCAAGGCAATCTATGGATTCAGTGCAATTCCTATCAAAATACCAATGGTATTTTTCACTGAAATAGACCAAATAATTTTAAAATCTGTATGGAAAAACACAAAAGACCCTGCATAGCCAAAACAATCTTGAAAAAGAAGAATGGAGCTGAAGGAACCAAGCTCCCTGACTTCAAGCTATACCACAGAACTAAGGTAATCAGTATGGGATGGGCATAAAACAGACACATGGAGCAATGGAACGGAATAGAGAGCCCAGAAATAAATCATACATTTATGGCCAATTAATCTATGACAAAGAAGCAAGAATATTCCACTGAGAAAAGACAGTCTCTTTAACAAGTGGTGCTGAGAAAACTGGACAGCTCTAAAAGAATGAAATTAAAACATCCTCTGATACCATATACAAAAACAACGAAAATGGATTAAAGACCTAAATGTATGACCTGAAACCATAAAACTCCTAGAGGAAAACACAGGCAGAACATTATTTGATAAAAAGCATGGTGATATTTTTGGATCCGTCTTCTAAAGTGAAGGAAAGAATAGCAAAAATAAACAAATGAGACCTAATTAAACTTAAAAGCTTTGGCACAGCAAAGAAAACTATTGACAAAATGAAAAGATAACCTACTGAATGATAGAAAATATTTACAAATGATACTGACAAGGGATTAACATACAAAATATATAAACAGCTCATACAGCTTAACATCAAAAAACAAACAACCAGATTTTTAAAAAGAAGAACTGAATAGACATTTTTCCGGAGAGGAAATGCAGAGGCCAACAGGCACATGAAAAAATACTCAACATTGCTAATAATCAGGGAAATGCAAATTAAAACCATGATGAGATATCACCACACACCTCTCAGAATAGCTATCATCAAAAAGTCTACAAATTACAAATGTTGGTGAAGAGTGACAAAAGGGAACCCTAAAATACTGTTAGTGGGAGTGTAAGCTGCTGTGGAAAAGAGTATGGAGGCTTTTTTTTTTTAATTGGAGGCTAATTACAACATTGTAGTAGCTTTCACCATACATCGACATAAATCAGCCACAGGTGTGCAAGTGTCCCCCATCCTGAACCCCACTCCCACTTCCTTCCCATCCCATCCCTCAAGGTCATCCCAGTGCACCAGCCCTGAGCGCCCTGTCTCATGCATCATACCTGGACTGGCAATCTATTTCACTTATAGTAATATACAAGATTTAGTGCTATTCTTTCAAATCATCCCACCCTCGTCTTCTCCCACAGAGTCCAAAAGTCTGTTCTTTAACACTTTTGCTTTCTCGCATATAGGGTCATCATTACCATCTTTCTAAATTCCAGATATATGTGTTAATATACTGGTGGTTTTCCTTCTGACTTACTTCACTCCGTATAATAGGCTCCAGTTTCATCCACCTCATTAGAACTGATTCAAATGCATTCTTTTTAATGGGTGAGTAATAGTCCATTGTGTATATGTACCACAGCTTTCTTATCCATGCCGATGGACTTCTAGGTTGCTTCCATATCCTAGCTATTGCAAACTGTGCTGTGATGAACACTGGGGTACACGTGTCTTTTTCAATTCTGGTTTCCCCAGTGTGTATGCCCAGTAGTGGGACTGCTGGGTCGCATGGCAGGTCTCACTGAGTTAGACAAGGCTGTGGTCCTAGTGTGATTAGACTGACTAGTTCTCTTTGAGTATGGTTTCAGTGTGTCTGCCCTCTGATCCCCTCTTGCAACACCTACCATCTTACTTGGCTTTCTCTTACCTTGCGTGTGGGCTATCTCTTCATGGCTGCTTCAGCAAAGCACAGCCGCTGGTCCTTACCTTGGATGAGGGGTATCTCCTTACAGCATTCCTGACTTTCAGCATGGGATAGCACCTCTAGGCCCTCCTGTGCCTGAGCAGCCACTCCTCGGGTTGCTCCTCCCGGCCGCCAGCCCTGGCTCGGGCGCAGCTGGCTCCTCCCACCTGCCGCCCATGGCCTTGGGCTCCAGGTGGCTCCTCAAGGTCACTGCCCCTGGCCTCGGGAGCGAAGTGGCTTCACCCAGCCGCCCCTTACCTCGGACGTGGGGTGTCTCCTCTCAGCCACCACTGACCGTGGACACAGGGTAGCTCCTCTCGGCCGTTTCTGTGCCATCACAGCCAGCACTCTAGGCCGCTGCCCCTGACCTCGGACGTGGGGTAGCTCCTCTGGGCCGCGCTTAGGGAGCCGGCCTGCAGCCGAGCAGATGACACCACCCTTATGGCAGAAAGTGAAGAGGAGCTAAAACGCCTCTTGTTGAAAGTGAAAAAGGAGAGTGAAACAGTTGGCTTAAAGCTCAACATTCAGAAAACGAAGATCATGGCATCTGGTCCCATCACTTCACGGGAAATAGATGGGGAAACAGTAGAAACAGTGTCAGACTTTATTTTGGGGGGCTCCAAAATCACTGCAGATGGTGACTGCAGCCATGAAATTAAAAGATGCTTACTCCTTGCAAGAAAAGTTATGACCAATCTAGACAGTATATTCAAAAGCAGAGACATTACTTTGCCGACTAAGGTCCGTCTAGTCAAGGCTATGGTTTTTCCAGTGGTCATGTATGGATGTGAGAGTTGGACTGTGAAGAAGGCTGAGCACCGAAGAATTGATGCTTTTGAACTATAGTACTGAAGAAGACTTGAGAGTCCCTTGGACAGCAAGGAGATCCAACCAGTCCATTCTGAAGATCAGTCCTGGGATGTCTTTGGAAAGAATGATGCTAAAGCTGAAGCTCCAGTCCTTTGGCCACCTTATGCGAAGAGTTGACTCATTGGAAAAGACTCTGATGCTGGGAAGGATTGGGGGCAGGAGGAGAAGGGGACCACGGAGGATGAGATGGCTGGATGACATCACAGACTCGATGGACGTGAGTCTGAGTGAACTCTGGACGATAGTGATGGACAGGGAGGCCTGGCGTGCTGCGATTCATGGGGTCGCAAAAAGTGGACAAGACTGAGCGACTGAACTGAACTGATGGCAGATCTATTTCCAGTTTTTTAAGGAATCTCCATGTTGTTCTCCATAGCGGTTGTACTAGTTTGCATTCCCACCAACAGTGTAAGAGGGTTCCTTTTTCTTCACACCCCCAGCATGGAGGCTTTTTTAAAAAAACTAAAAATAGAACTGCCATATGACTCAATAATTCCACTTCTGGGTAAAAAAAAAAAAAAAAAACTAATTCAAAAAGATACATGCACCCCAATGTTCATAATAGCATTGTTTACAAGTTCACAACTTTTAAAGTTATACTTCATTTATAGTTATTATAAAATACTGCTTTATTCCCCATGTTATGCAATATATATTTGCAGCTTATTTTATACATAATAGCTGGTACCCTTTATTCTCTACCCTTGTATTGCCCCTCCTTACTTCTCTCTCCCCACTGGTAATCACTAGTTTGTCCTCTATATCTGTGAGTCTGCTTCTTTTCTGTTATATTCACTATTTTGAAAATATGAGTTTGTTGTAGTTTTAGGTTCAACAGATGAGTAACATTAAACAGTTTTTGTCTCTTTGTCTGACTTATTTCACTTAGCTTCCCCCACCAAATTAGCCCATATAGTCTATAATAGACTATAGACATCAACATAAGTGATCACTAATTAGGAGAGACAAATCATTCCACAACGTTCACATATATCAAATCATGATGTACACTTTAAGTGTCTTACAATTTCATTTGCTAATTATACCTCAATAAAGCTGAAAAATTGAAGGGGATATAAAGTGTTTCTCAGACAAACAAAAATTGAGAGTATTCATGACCACCCAGCCTCCCTTATTACACAAGAAATGTTTGAGTTCTTCAAATTGAAACACACCTAACAGCAACATGAAAACATAAATCTCACTGACAAAAGTAAAGATATGACAAATACAGAATAATTAGACATTGTAATATTAGTTGTAATTATGGTGCCTAAAATAGTTTCTACTCTAACAGTAAAAAGATAAAATTTATTGTGGACTGTTTAGTCAGTAGGTTGTATCTGACTCTTCTGTGACCCCATGAACTGTAGCCAGCCAGTCTCCTCTGCCCGTGGGATTTCCCAGGAAAGGATACTGGAATGGATTGCCATTTCACAGAATAATTTAACATTGTAATGCTAACTATAATGGTGGTGTCTAAATTAATTTTAACCCCAATATAACAGCAAAAGATAAAATTTTTTATTGGAGACACAATACAAAAAGAAGCAAACTCTGACTATAAGAACACAAAATGTGTGGGAGAAGGAAGTAAAAATACAGTTTTTATTTGTGATTGAAGTTATCAACATGTAAGAGATGCTTATAATTGCAATAAATTTTATGTTAGCCTCAAGGTAACCATAAAGAAAAAACCCTATAATAGATAAAGAAAAAAGAGTCAAAAGAATCACTACAAAAATCATCAAATAGCAAAAGAAGACAACAAGTGGAAAAGAAAAAGCAAAAACAACTGCAAAACTGATGTAACAATTAATAAAATGGAAATAATAAGTCTTTACTGATCAATAATTACTTTAAATGTAAATGGATGTAATTCCCCAATCAAAAAGCATAAAGTGCCTGAATGGATTAAAAACAAAGTCTAGTGACATACTGTCTATAAGAGACTCACTTTAGACTTAATACAGTCTATTTCAGACACATATCTTAAAGTGAAGGGATGAAGAAAGATATTTATGCAAATAGTAATAAAAAGAAAGCAGAAGTGGCTATTATATCAGAGAAAATAAAATTTAAGTCAAAAACTGTCTCTAGAGACAAAGGTCATTATATAATGATAAAGCCTCAATTCAATAGGAAGATATAGCTGTTATAAATACATAAGCATGCAACATTGGAGCAGTTAAATACATAAAGCAAATACTGACAAATCTAAAAGGAGAAATTAACAGCAATACAGGAATAATATAGGATTTAAACAACTCACTTAAAATAATGGATAGAACACACAGACAGAAGATCAATAAAGAAATAACTAACTTGAACAACATTGTGACCAAATGAACCTGACAGACATATAAAGAGCTTTCCAACTCAACAACGGAAGACTACACATTCTTCTCAAACAAACACAGAACATTAGTCAGAATAAATAACATTAGATCAAAAAGCTAGTTTTAACAAATTTAAGATGAAAATCATTTCAAGTACCTTACTGACCATAAGAGGATGAAACTATAAATCAATACCATCTAGACAAAAAAAACTTTTACAAATGTATGAAAACTAAACAACACACTACAGAACTACAAGTGGGTAAAAGAACAAAGTAAAAGAGAATTTTAGAAGTATCTTGAGACAATGAAAATGAAAACATATCAAAGCTTTTGTGATATTGCAACAGCAATAATAAAAAGGAAGGAACTGATAAAGATTATAATATAATTAAACCAGATAAATAATAGAAAACCAACAGAAAAAAAATCAACAAAACTGAAAGCTGACATTTTGAAGTCACTGAGTTTTGTTCAACTCTCAGCGACCCCATGGACTGCAGCCTACCAGGCTCCTCCATCCATGGGATTTTCCAGGCAAGAGTACTGGAGTGGAGTGCCATTGCCTTCTCCTTGAAAAGATACACAAATCAGCAAACTCTTAGTTATACTAAGAAAAAAGAAAAGACTCAACTAAATAAAATCAGAAATGAAAGAGGAGACATTACAATAGATGCCTTAGAAATGAAAAGGATAATAAGGAACTAATATGAACAATTATACACTAATAAAGAGGATAACCTAAAAGAAATGAACAAGTTCCTAGAAATATACGACCTACCGAAACTGAATCAAGAAGAAATAGAAAGCTTGAATAGACCAATAGCAAATAAGGAGGTGAATCAGTAATCAAAAATCTTCCAACAAAGAAAAGTCCAGGACCTGATGGTTTTATAGGTGAGTCCTACCAAACATTCAAAGAATTAATACTGAATGTTTTAAAACTGTTCCAAAAAATACAAAAAGATTGCCAAGCTCGTTTTATGAGACCAGCATCACTCTGATTCCAAAACCAAACAAAGTACTACAAGAAAACTATGAGGCAATATCCCTGACAAACATATTTGCAAAAAAACCCTCATAAGATGCTAGCAAATTGAATTAAACAGCACATTAAAAGGGTCATAAACTATGATTAACTGGGACTTAAAACTAGGAAGCAAGGATGGTTTGACATTTGCCAATCAATTGTCCATTGATGGATGAATAATACCACATTAACAAAGTGAAAGGAAAAAAGCACATGATCATTTCACAGAAAAAGCATTTAACTATAAATTAAACACACTTTCATGATTAAAACTCTCAACAAAATAGTTATAAAAGGAATTTGCTGTGCTGTACTTAATTTCTCACTCATGTCTGACTTTTTGTGAACCCATGTACTGTAGCCCACCAGGCTCCTCTGTCCCTGGGGATTCTCCAGGCAAGAATACTGGAGTGGGTTGCCATGTCCTCCTCCAGGGGCTCTTCCCAACCCAGGGATCAAACCCAGGTCTCCTGAAGTGGAGGTGAATTCTTTACCATCTGAGTCACCAGGGAAGCCCAAGAATACTGGAGTGGGTAGCCTATCCCTTATCCAAGGGAACTTCTCAACCCAGGAATTGAACCAGGGTCTCCTGCGTTACAGGCAGATTCTTTACCAGCTGAGCCACCAGGGAAGCCCATAAAAGGAATTTACCTCAACATAATAGAGGCCACACATGAAAATCCCACACTAACACCAAAATCAATATGAAATTAAGCTGGAGAATACTGCAAGTTTTTCCAAGGTCTGGTACAAGGCAAGGATGCCTATTCTCACCACTTCTCAACATATTAACTGGAAGTCCTAGCTAGAGCAATTAAATAAGAAAAAGAAGTCATCAAAATCAGAAAGGAAAAAGTAAAAATATCTCTACTTACAGATGACATAATCATATGTAGAAAACTAAAATTTCAATATAAAAAGGATAGTCGTGGTGGTTTAGTTGCTAAGTCATGTCTGACTCTTCGAGACCCCATAGACTATAGCTTTCCAGGCTCCTCTGTCCATAGGATTTTCAGGCAAGAATACTGGAGTGGGTTGCCATTTCCTCCTCCAGGCCATCTTCCCAACCCAGGAATCAAACCCAGGTCTCCTGCATTGCAGGCAGATTCTTTACCAACTGAGCTGAGGAAAGCCCAACAAAGAGGGTAGAACTAATAAATTGAGTAAAACTGTGGGATATAAAATCAACATACAGAAACCAGTAACATTTCCATACACAAACAATGAACAATCCAAAATGAAAATTGATAAAATAATCCTATTTATAACAGCAACAACAAAAAAAATACTTAGGATTAGACTTAATTGAAGAAATGAAAGATATGTACACTCAAAATCATAAGACATTGATGAAGGAAATTTTAAAAGACATAGATAAATGAAGACATTGCATGCACACAAATCTGAATAATTAACATTGTTAAAATATTCATACTAACCACTACAGATTTAATGCCATCTCTATCAAAATATCAATATCATTATTTACAGAAATATAAAAATAATTACAAAATTCATATGGAACCACAAAGGACTTCAAGCAGCCAATGCCAACTTGAGCAAGAACAAAGCTGTAGACATACATTTCCTGATTTCCAAATATATTACAAAGCTACAGTAATCAAAACAGTATGGTATGGTCATAAAAACAGATATATAGACCAACAGAACAGAATAGAGAGCTGGAAATAAAGCCATTCTGTACAGTCAATAAATCTTCAACAAGCGTGCCAAGACTATACAATGGGAAAATGTTAGTCATTTCAAAAATGGTGCTGGGAAAACTGAATATCCACATGTATAGCAATGAAACTGGACCCCTATTTCACTTCATATACAAAAGCAAACTTAAAATGTATTAAAAACTTAAGCATAAGACCTGAAACCATAAAATTTTTCGAAGAAGAAAATCTTCTTGACATTGTACCTGGGCAATGATATTTAGGATATGACACAAAAATCATAGGTAACAAAACCAAAAAAAGTCATGCATCAAAACTGAAAGGCTTCCAAACACCAGAGGAAACCATCAACAAATGAAAACACAACTTATTTAATGGGAGAAAATATTTATGATAAGGGGTTAATATCCAAACATTAAGGAATTCATACAACCCAATAGCAAAAAAAAAATTAATTAATGGGTAAAGAACCTGAAAAGATACTTCTCAAAAGAAGACATACCAATGGCCAAGAGGTACATGCAAATGTGCTCTGTATCTCTAATCATCAGAGAAATACAAATCAAAACCACCATGTTTTTATTTATTTACAATGAAAACAAGTGAGAGTTTTCATACTTGTTAGAATGGCTATTAATCAAGAAACAGACAACAAATAAAACACCAGAGGAAACCATCAACAAAATGAAAACACAACTTATTTAATGGGAGAAAATATTTATGATAAGGGGTTAATATCCAAACATTAAGGAATTCATACAACCCAATAGCAAAAAAAAAATTAATTAATGGGTAAAGAACCTGAAAAGATACTTCTCAAAAGAAGACATACCAATGGCCAAGAGGTACATGCAAATGTGCTCTGTATCTCTAATCATCAGAGAAATACAAATCAAAACCACCATGTTTTTATTTATTTACAATGAAAACAAGTGAGAGTTTTCATACTTGTTAGAATGGCTATTAATCAAGAAACAGACAACAAATGTTGGCAAGAATATACAGAAAGGAGACTACACCTTATACACTACTGAGGAGAATGTAAATTGGTATAGCCATTTTAGAAAATAGTATGAATATTTCCCAAAAACTTAAAAGTAGAACTACCTTATGATCTAGCAATCCTACTTTTGTGTATATAAACAATGGAAATGAAATCAGTATCTCAAATTAATACATGTTCTCCCATGTTCATTGTAGCATTATTCACAGTAGCCAAGATATGGAAAGAACCTAAATGTCCATTTGTGAGTGAATGAATAAAGCAAGTGGAAAAGAAAAGTGGAATTTGTATTATTCACAATGGAACATTATTCAGCCTTAAAGGGGAAGGAAATCCTGACATTTAAACAACATGCATGAACCTGGAGAACATTATGCCAAGGGATGTAAACCAGACAAAAAAAGATAAATATTTCATTATCTCATATGTGTGTGAAATCTAAAACTGTCACATTCATAGATGAAGAGAGTAGAATGATGGTTGTCAGGGCTCAGGAGAAGGGGAAAAGAGGAGATGCTAGTTAAAGGGTACAAGGTTTCAGTTATGCAAGATGAAGTTCTAAAAGCCTAATGTATAGCAAGGTGAACATGGTTACCAGTACCACACTGTATACTTGAAGTTTGTTAAGAAGGGTAGATCTTAAGTATTCCCTCCATAAAAAGGAAGGGAAGGATGGAGATAGGAAGACAGGGAGGGAGGAAGCAGGGAAGAAAGGAAAGGAATGGTAACTAAAAGAAGTGACAGATATGTTAATTTCTTGATTGCAGCAGTTATTTAAAAGTGTATACCTAAATCAAAACATTAAGTCATATACCTTAAATACACACAATTTTTGTCAATTATGCCTCAGTAAAGATGAAGATGAAAAGATCCTGGTGCTATTACATTGAATTACATGTAGAATATAGTTTAGCAAAATGCATCCTATATTCATATATTTAAGGAATCAGTAAATGCCAAATAGTATATTTGAAGATACTATAAACTTGAAGGACGATGTTCAACCTTCAGTGAAATATGTTCTATGAAAAAGATTCAGGAAAACCACCTTTCGAAATGTTATAAAATATCCCAAAGCCTCCTGATATGGTGAAACTTTGGTCTGCCTCGATTGTCCTAGTGCATCACATTCTTGTATTATAGCTACATACCTTTTAGCTCAGAATTCATCTCAAAGAACTTCTAAAACTATTCACCTTTCACATATTTTACTTTTAATTATAGGTTTTAAAATTTTATTTCTAATGATTAGAAAAGAGAAATGTATACATTTCATGAAATAAAACAAATGTCTGACTAATTAGAATAAATATTTCATAATGTGATTTGATTAAGTAGGTTTTACTCATTAAATGAAGTACAACTGGTTTGTAAGCACATCTCTAAACAGCCATTTCTTATGCAATAATTAAAGTTAATTTTTGGCTCTATAAGACTGAGTAGGAAATTTAGTATAACACATTTAATAGTTTATTATACTTTTCAAATAAATCTCTGTATTCATATATTTCCTGGTGGGCTTTATCTCTGAACTATTGTTTGGTGGGAGAAAGTATTCTGGAATCTTGGTGGCCTTTATAAAAATATCAAAAGGAATGTGATTGAAATTAAGCTGTCCTGAAACTGACTCTCCCATTTCTCAAGATTTTCCCATATATTTTGATTTTCTGTGTTAACTCAGCCTATCACTGAGAGTCTTCCTCTTTCAGTGAACTTCTTTCAATTTGGGGGAAATGAAAAGATGATAATTTCCCATATGGTCAATGACCAGAAAGCATATCTGTGTGTCTGTAGCCTGTTTGAACAGGACAAAAACAAAAATAATTTTTAAAAAACAGAGGGGATGGAGACTTTTTTTAAAGTGCTATAGCTGCTCCGTAAGATCACTAATTTCTTGGGTTGTAGAGGAAATTTTGACAGACTATGAAACTTAATTGATTGTTATCAAAAGATTATACAGATAACTTTGAAACTGTTAGATAACATTCACACCCACCAATTCTCCTAAACCAATATCCTGGAAAGAGCTGAAATTTACCTCTAAGTTATCATAAAGTAAAGGTCACAGAATTCTTGAGAAGCATTCTGGAAAACAATTAATTCACTACTTTATTTTCAGGTGCCAAGAAAATGTGAAACTATGAGAAGCATTTTTAACATATCTTTTAAATACACTATCAATGCATCATTACAAAGAAGTGAAAACAAATGATATATAGTACAGCAAGTAAATAGGAAATAAAAGAATTTCTTCTGATGCACTCTTCCTGCTGAGGTAAATATTAAGGGTATTTTTTCCACAGTCAGGTTGCAAAGTGCTGGTATAGCAGAAACTTTTTTTGCTTAAAGTATTTACCATAAAAGGTTAACTGTGATGTGTTGAAATCTTATTGTCCAATTAGATGAAATTATTAAAATACTATGGACTTTATGAGTAGTTTAATTGTTTAGAGCTTAACACTACTAATGGAGGGACACTCTAAATGATAGAATCATAAAGCAGTAGGCTTCAAAAGGACCTTTGATATCATATATGAGCCTTCAACTGACATGTCATAACACTTAGAACAAGAAAAGTTAAACAGTTTGTCCAAGGTGAGTGGCAATGCTTGAAATACAACTTATGATCATTCTGAGTGTCATGTTTTTCAATCTTAAATAAATATAATTTATTTATATGTTACATGGCCTATTTAGGTCACTGGTTGGTTGTAAAGTTTAAAGTAAAGTAATAAAGGGAATTCCCTGGTGGTCCAGTGGTTAGGACTCTGAACTTTCACTGCTGAGATCCCAGGTTTGACCCTAGTCCAGGAACTAGGACCCCACAAGCTGTGCAGTATGGCCAAGAAAAATAATGAAGTAATATAGATGAATGCACTGTTTTAAAGTTATCTAAACACTGCAATGAAATGTAAGGAAGTATTATTCAAGAAGTAGCATGGTATCCTAAGAAGAATCTAAAGTTAAGACCCAGTTTAACCATTTATGAACTTCCTAGATGGCTCTAGGGGTAAAAAAAAAAAAAAAAAAAAAAAACCTCCCCTGCCAAGGCAGGAGATGGAAAGATGTAGGTTAGATCCCTGGGTCAGGAAGATCCCCTGGAGGAGGGCATGGCAACCCACTCTAGTATTGTTGCCTGGAGAATCCCATGGACAGAGGAGCCTGGTCGGTACAGTCCATGGGGTCTCAAAGAGTTGGACATGACTGAAGTAACTGAGTACATATGCCATTTACAGGATCCACTTCATCTCTGGGCCTGAACTTCTTTATCTTCAAAAAAGAGGAAATAATCTACTCTGCCAACCTTATATAGTTGCAAGGGTTAAATGAGGTCAATAACATATGGTAAACATCACACTAAACTATAAAATGCTGTAACAGCAAAACCCAAATATAGCTAATATAGTTCAATGTGGCCCAGTAGTATGCAGAGTATTACGAAGAAACAGCAGTCCAGCAAAAAGTACACACATGCACGTTCACACACACACACACTTATACACGTGCACATACACTTGTCGTTGCCTGGTTGGTTTTTATTCTAATTTAGTCATCCTATTGGATAATAAGTGGTATCTCATTATGGTTTTGATTTTCATTTTCCTAACCACCTCATGTGAAGAGTTGACTCATTGGAAAAGACTCTGATGCTGGGAGGGATTGGGGGCAGGAGGAGAAGGGGGCAACAGAGGATGAGATGGCTGGATGGCGTCACTGACTCGATGGACGTGAGTCTGAGTGAACTCCGGGAGTTGGTGATGGACAGGGAGGCCTGGTGTGCTGCGATTCATGGGGTCGCAAAGAGTCGGACACAACTGAGTGACTAAACTGAACTGAACTGAACAACTAATGATATTGAGCATTTTTTCATGTGCTTATTGACCATTTATATGTTGTTTGGAGAAATGTTTATCCAATTCCTTTTCTCATTTATAAGTGGATAATTTGTCTTTTTGTTAGAAGTACTCTTTATATACTAAACACAAATTCTTTAGGAGACAGATGACTTGCAGTGTTAACCATACTAGATCTTGGCTGTACATAAAAGACAGATCAGAACTGTGAACTATGCAAATTCATTGATGTCTGTGCTCTCCCACCATCTCACCCTTCCACTCCCACCCTACTCCACCTTTAGTTTTTGCCAAAGTTCCTGTTGGAAGAGTCCAACATTAGCACAGCTGAACCAAAAGGCAAAAGACTACAACTCTGCCAAGATATGCTGGGAAATCAGTATGTTCTCAATGATCAGATGTATTTGTGGTACATCTTCAACTAAAAAGTTCAGAAGGGCCAGTATAGAAAATATGGACCCAGAAGGGGCAGAATTGGGTAACAGCATAACTATTTTTCTCTTCTATAGGCAACAAAACTGCAAAAAGAAAGACAACTAAAAGCCTGAGAGAAGAATCAGAAAAGCATAAAAAGTAAATATAAGAACTCAAAAATACATAGTGGTCTCTGCTTATTTTTCAAAGGAGCCAACTGTTCTGCGTAACTCAGGATATCATTGGGTACTATCAGCCAGTACCTCTTTTCCAAAGTTGCTGCAGGTTAGCACTCTATCTACCTAAAGAGAGATTGGAGTCATCTTAGAATTCTGACCATAAGAAAATGGAATTAGATTAAACTGGAAAGTTTTCGTCCCAACTCCCTTATTATAGAAAAGAGTCTTGATTGGTCCAGGCTAGTCAAGTTACCACCTCTGCTCCAATCAGACTGGCCAACCTCATGTAACACAATTATGGCTCCTCCAGTAAGGAAAGCTGAAAACGTCTCTTCGATGAGATCACTCTTATGGCAGTTTCATTACCTAATGAGAAGAACAGTGGTAGTCTATCAGGTTACCTAATCTCTGGGCAAGTCCAGTCTTTACAGTCGATATATTTTTTAATGCATTTGTCCTGTTTAGAATCAGTGGGGCTTTTCTAACTTCTGCATACACACACTCACACACACACTTCCCATAGACCAGTTAAATTACCACTACAATTATGACATTTAAATACTTTTTTATAAATATATATCCATGTTTATGCCTTTTTCCAAACAGTGAATTCTCCCATAACACAAAATAACCCCAAATTCTGAGGGGTTTTTTTGTGTGTTGTAAAGTTATACTTAACTTTTTCAAGTGAATAGTTTCAAATTACATTTTCAACTGGGAGCATGGATCAGTGGTTAAAAACAGGAAGTTTGATGAGCAAATTTGAAACCAGTGAAAATACAAAAGATAATGAGGGAAATTCAGAGAAACCTGAAATTGTCCACAGATGTGAAGTGACAGTTATGGAGCCATTCCTAAGATTTCCCACATGAACCTGGTGGTGGAAAGCATGATTGTAATATCCTGTCAAACGAGTAGTAAATCAGCAGAAAGCAATCACAGGCTGTTCTCACATGTGAATTAAAGGGTCTTCCTTAGTATTTTGGAAATTTAATGAAGTTTTGCTTATCTTTATTCAAGAAATCCTGGAATAATCACTGCCTGAGACCATCATGTTAGCAGAATTCTTTAAGAACCAATCTTGCAAATTTTAAGGACAAGCACCAGAATTCAATGAAAAAAGTACAATCAAAAAGGCTCACTTGAAGTTTCCCTCAAAGGCAGTTTTAGAACACCCTGATGAAGGGAAGTCTTCACACTAGTAGAAATTGAAGAGGAAGAGAGGTTGGCAAGTGAAAAGTCATCATGTCAAATAACTCATTTCTATGGCTCAAAAAGCCTAAATGACTGTTTTGGGAAACTGAAGTCAATCTTTTTTTTAACCCCCAATATTAATAATATGGCCCTTTCCTTGGTCTTTGCTTGATATATTTATAATGGTGTATTTGATGGTAAAATGATGAATAAATAAAGTTTCACTAAGTTATTGGCATATCTAAGACTGGCAAATCTAAGACCCACAAATGAAGGAATGACAATCGTGGCCTGAGACATCGCAAACTCTGAATGCTCAAGCAATCTCTGCAAAGTTCACCAAGAACACATTCCTCAGAGACTTCTGCTGATTTTCCAAATATATCCAAGGGGACAATTAACATTCCAGATTAGGCTTAAAAATATGTTTTAAATATTCTTTGTATTTGAAAAATTCACAATGAAAAGGAAATTTATCAACCACACAGATGTAAACTCTCTTAGCTAGAAGAAAAGCCTCGCCGGGAAAACCTAATTCTCAACTTTTAAAATCGTCCTAAATTTGGCTCCCCAAAGACCTTCTTGAAATTCATCAAGTTCTCACCTATGATTTAAGCTTGTAAAACAAGAGGACATATGACTTTTATTATATCTTAGCCAAGACAGTCCTACTTGTACTGATGTTACTGACTGACGTGGCAAACACCAGAACAATTAACATTCCAGATTAGGCTTAAAAATATGTTTTAAATATTCTTTGTATTTGAAAAATTCACAATGAAAAGGAAATTTATCAACCACACAGATGTAAACTCTCTTAGCTAGAAGAAAAGCCTCGCCGGGAAAACCTAATTCTCAACTTTTAAAATCGTCCTAAATTTGGCTCCCCAAAGACCTTCTTGAAATTCATCAAGTTCTCACCTATGATTTAAGCTTGTAAAACAAGAGGACATATGACTTTTATTATATCTTAGCCAAGACAGTCCTACTTGTACTGATGTTACTGACTGACGTGGCAAACACCAGCATTTTCTGAGCTGCTTACCTTACTCTGGGCTTCCCTGGTGGCTCAGAGGTTAAAGCGTCTGCCTGGAATGTGGGAGACCCCTGGGTCGGGAAGATCCCCTGGAGAAGGCAATGGCACCCCACTCCAGTACTCTTGCCTGGAGAATCCCATGGAGGGAGGAGCCTGGTAGGCTACAGTCTGTGGGTCTTTACCTTACTACCTTACTCTTGGATCAGATCCCAGAGTTCTGTCACCCTAAGATGACTGAGAAGTTCTCTCACAAACTGTGGTACATCAATTAACAGGCCTTTATTGAGTATCACTTGTATACTCAGCCCCAAAATCTTACACACTGTATACTTACAGTCCCAAAATTTTAGGCCACCTCCGTGTACCTAGGTTGCTTTATCTCTGGTTATGTCAAAGTGACTGTCTTTACACAGTGACAAGAGGGACACTAGGATCCCCTCAAGCTACTCAACAAATGCCGAGATTTGGGGTGCTCCTGCGATGACTAAGAGCTAGACTTTTTATGACGTTGTCATTTCCTCTCTTTACCACATCTCATTCTTTCCAGGGCATTTCCTTTATTTTCAGATACAGGGCAATTTGCCAGCCTATCTTCTGTCAGGGATGTTAGTCATTATATATGCCAAGAATTAGAATGGGATTAGAACAAAGACTGCTTTCAAAACTCCCTTGCTTTGTCAGCATAATCCTAGTTTTGTGACTTTTGAGGGGACTTACATTTCTTTGCATTTCATACTTTTCTGACCCAATCAGAAAATGACAGCTTTGTTCCTCTCAAATGAACTGCCTTTCTTTTTTCTTCTCTTTCTTATTATTATCCCTCTTCTCTGTTTCTCTTTCTCCTCTCATACACAGTGGTTCTGTTGTCTAAAAAGACTTTCACAAGTGGGTCTGAATATCAAAGGTTTATTATTCTTACTAAGCCAAAATATATTGAGAGTCCACTAGACCTGCTACTTCAAAACATAGATACAGTAACTGGCTATAGTCTTAGAGTTATGGTCTCAGGGAGGGAGAAGTTGGAAAGTGTAAATGAATAAATAACCACTAAAACGGGAATAAGTTGAGGATGAGAAGTGCAAAGTCTTTGTGGAGTCAAAGGAGAGAGAAATTGCAAGTGTTTGGATGATGAGGAAAAGTGTTTGGTTGATCATAGTAGGAGCACATGTGGCAGACAGAGTCTGGTTTGATGTCATTCCAGACCTAGGAGGAAAGGCAATCGAAAAGTAAGGACGTGTTAGAGGTATGCAGACCACGTATAAAAAAATTGTGACATATAGGTCTGTGAAAAATAACTTGGACCTTGTGTTTTCCTATTTCATTTTCTGGAAAGTAATGAAGCAGCAAAGGTTTCTGAGCAGGAGAGTGGCCTCATCTGAGAAGCCTGAGGAAGGTCAACCTACCAGCAGTGGTGTGGGGGGAGCATGAGTCCCAGTGTCCAGCAGGAGCCAGGGTCATGGAGGAGCCCCACCGATCGTTCAGACAAGTAACAATGTAGGTCTGAATGGAGGAAATATGACAGAAGGAAGGAAAGGAAAAAAAACAACATGTGATGAACACCAGTAAATGAATAAATAACCACTAAAACGGGAATAAGTTGAGGATGAGAAGTGCAAAGTCTTTGTGGAGTCAAAGGAGAGAGAAGTTGCAAGTGTTTGGGTGATGAGGAAAAGTGTTTGGTTGATCATAGTAGGAGCACATGTGGTAGACAGAGTCTGGTTTGATGTCATTCCAGACCTAGGAGGAAAGGCAATCGAAAAGTAAGGACGTGTTAGAGGTATGCAGACCACGTATAAAAAAATTGTGACATATAGGTCTGTGAAAAATAACTTGGACCTTGTGTTTTCCTATTTCATTTTCTGGAAAGTAATGAAGCAGCAAAGGTTTCTGAGCAGGAGAGTGGCCTCATCTGAGAAGCCTGAGGAAGGTCAACCTACCAGCAGTGGTGTGGGGGGAGCATGAGTCCCAGTGTCCAGCAGGAGCCAGGGTCATGGAGGAGCCCCACCGATCATTCAGACAAGTAACAATGTAGGTCTGAATGGAGGAAATATGACAGAAGGAAGGAAAGGAAAAAAAACAACATGTGATGAACACCTACTTGTCAGGAACCTCTTGAAGTACTTCTACAAGTGTCATTGCATTTAATGGAAATGAAAAGTGGGTACAAGAGAACCAGGGCCGGGAAAAGAATTAAATTACTATGTATTAAGAGTAGAAAATGTGCAGCTCTTTTCAAATGCTCTCAACTGGCCGTGGAGGTGATGTTATTTTCCCCATTTTACAAAAAAGGATACCAAGATTTCATGAGCTTAAGTAATTTTCTCAAGGCCAAAAGGGTATTTAAGTAGTAAAACCATGACATGAACCCAGACTTATGTAATTCCAAAATAGATGCTCTCTCTACCCTCTGTACCACAAAACCTATGGGATCTTTAATACATAATAATGTATTAGGCATGCAGGATGATAAATGAGAAAGAAAAAGAGAAAGGGAGGGAAGGAGGATGGGAGAGGGAAGGAGAGGAGAGAGAGAGAGTTTTGAAAGATCAGACATTAATAGTGGTGTCATTAGTTGCCATAAAACACAGGGAGCCCAGCCTGGCACTCTGTGATGACCTAGAGGGGTGGGATGGAGGGAAGGAAGAGAGGCTTAAGAGGGAAAGAGTATATATATATACACACACACACACACACATATATATATATATATACAATTATGACTGATTCATGTTGTTGTACCTCAGAAACCAATACAACATTGTAAAGCAATTTTCCATCAATTAAAAAATAAATAAATAAAATAGTGGTGTCATTAATAAAAACAAAATAAGGACAATTTGAGTTTGGAGTTTAATGAATATAAGTAAATAACTTTAGTTTTAAATATGCTGAGTTTGAAACCTGGCTGATTGTCTGAGTAAGGGAATCCTAACAACAGTTTGAAATTGCTGATTTTGAAATCACCAGGAGAGAGAGATTTTGAGATGAAGGGAAAAAGAGATTGAAGAGATTCAGTATGCAAAGCACAGTGAGAGGATGAGGAGTTACCTGTGGAGAAGAGAACATCTTCATTATCGAGCACAAGTAGGAAAAAAAAAAGCAGCTGGTGAAGGAGGCAGAAGAAAGGTTCTCAGAAAGTTTAAAGAACCAGCAGACCACAGTATCACAGAGGCCATAGGAGGGGAAGGTTCCAAGAAGGGAATTTCTGCAGGGAAGACAAGGAGAAAGAGGACTAAGAAATGCTTATTATGTTGCATATGAAATATCAATCAGGTGACCTTCCAGAAGGCAGTTTCACAGAGGGCTAGAGGTGGAAACCATATTGCAAAGGGTTAAGAAGTGAATGCATGAGTAAGAAGTGAAAGCAGAATTCAGACTCTTTTAGAAGTTTGGTGGTGAGCGGAAGAAAGATAAGTAGTAGCTTGCTCAAGTAGCAGAGTCAGAGGAGGGTTATTTTAGGATAGGAAGGGCCCTCACCCTACTTGTAGGCAGAGGAATAAAGATTAAAGATGGAAGAAAGATGGTACCTAAAGGATGGAGCCAAACTGAGTAGGGGGAGCAGTAACAGAATCAAAAGCAGTGTTCTTGGTAAGAAAAAGAACAAGATAAAAAGGGAGCAGAGACTACCCTCCAGGAGATAATGAGAGATTTCATATGGAATGGCCTCATTCTCAATAAAATGTAAGACTGCTAAACAGGAAAAAAGACTCTTACCCACAAGTTTGGAGTCCCACATTTTAAAAGAAAGAGAAATGTTCTCATAGGTCAGAAAATGGAAATTCAGTTTTGAAACGTTATCAGACTTCAGTTTCTTCAAACAATTTCTTCAGCTACTCTCTACAGCATTTGTTCTATTTTTTCCAGAATCTAAACTGCCATCCTCCAAAAAGGGAATATATCTTCCTTGGACTGCCTGGTTATAATTTGGACAATGAAGACAGCCTTTTTGGCTGTCAGAAATGAAGCAGTTCGTACTCTCATCTCTGTTCTTTAGAGGAGAAGTTTCAAGATAAATTTACTTCAGTAAATCTAGGGAAAGCAAGTGTTGATATCAATGTTTATTTTCAAAGGCTATCAAGTATATGGTGCTTTGATTGGTCTACCTGTAACAAATGCCATCTCATAACAAAATGCTAGATCTTACAGAAACTTTAAAATAAACTCAGTTACTAGAGGTTTCTTCCTATCCCTTTCCATTCTGCTATTTAATCACTAAGTGCTCACTTGATTGATATGGTAATCCAAGTTGGCTGTATGATATACATGAATGTATCATTTTTATAATAACCTTATAGTATATTTTTATTATTATTCCTATTTTACAAAAAAAGGTAACTGAGCATTAGGCTCAGTTAACTTCTTAACTTCTCTAAGTTCCCAGAGCTAATAATAGTAGAACCAGCTTCAGTCCTGGTCTGACTTAAGAGCTCGTACATCTAAAATTAAATTGTTCAGTTCAGTTCAGTTCAGTCGCTCAGTGGTGCCCGATTCTTTGCAATCCCATGAATCGCAGCATGTCAGGCCTCCCTGTCCATCACCAACTCCCAGAGTTTACTCAGACTCACGTCCATCGAGTCAGTGATGCCATCCAGCCATCTCATCCTCTGTCGTCCCCTTCTCCTCCTGCCCCCAATCCCTCCCAACATCAGAGTCTCTTCCAATGAGTCAACTCTTCGCATGAGGTGGCCAAAGTACTGGAGTTTCAGCTTTAGCATCATTCCTTCCAAAAAAATTTCAGGGTTGATCTCCTTCAGAATGGACTGGTTGGATCTCCTTGCAGTCCAAGGGACTCTCAAGAGTCTTCTCCAACACCACAGTTCAAAAGCATCAATTCTTCGGTGCTCAGCCTTCTTCACAGTCCAACTCTCACATCCACACATGACCATAGGAAAAACCATAGCCTTGACTAGAAGGATCTTTGTTGTACCACCTCACAATTCAGTTTCACTTTCTTACAGATCTTCTTCTTCTCTAACTCCTTTGGTTATCTAAGACATCTTTCTGCCTCCCTTCTCATCACAAGAGTTTGTTATTATTGAGTCCAGAATACTGTACCTCTTCAGACTATGTGGAAGTAAATTGAAATAAGTTAAATCAACTTTAAAATAATTAAGCTTATTTGTTTTTCATCATATTTGCTTTGTTTCCCCCACACTTCCTACATTCACCATCCCTTTTCCCATATTGGTTTTAAGAAAATATCCAAGTGTGGAAATGTGACTATTATCATGAAAATAACCCTGTAAACAGCTTCTCTAAACAAGACTGTACATAAGTCAAGTGTGTGAATGCATAGAGGACACAGAGCCTTCTCATCATCAATGATCTGGAAAGATTTGAGCTGAGGTTTTCACTCCCTTAGAGCTGATATTCACTTGTTCACTAAACAGCTTCATTGCTTAAGCTGGTTCCTGCCCTTTAGGAGTTCTCAGACAAGAGGAAAAGACATCAGGTATTTTATAATTGTAGAAAAGCCTGGTAATGCCAAAAAAGAGTTGGGGAGAATGGCTGAACAACAGTTTGACACTTTTTTTTTATCATTAATTATATGTATTTCAAGTTAACTTCCCAATACGGGCTCATTTCCTTTTTGCATCAACATGAAGCCTCAAATGAAACCGCATAGTGTCTTTCATTTCAAAATGAAACTCATGACACAGCTAAGCAGTGAGTCATCTTCAGAAACCATAAAATTTCAATCCCAGTATTTTAAAAACTGGCTGGGTCTTTTCCATCATGAAGCTGCATTGTGTACTTCTCCACCAGAACTTCTTTACCACATATTTTAATTTAGAATATGATTGTCAA
The DNA here is from genome assembly GCA_006408695.1 of Aepyceros melampus. Taxonomy (NCBI): domain Eukaryota; kingdom Metazoa; phylum Chordata; class Mammalia; order Artiodactyla; family Bovidae; genus Aepyceros; species Aepyceros melampus. The sequence goes on along the minus strand of SJXQ01002456.1, from coordinate 144,958 downwards.
AATAGTTCATCTTTGTGCCAGCAATAAAATCTGCAATTCCCCACACCAATAAAAGTGACTTTGAAACAGAAGAAATAAAGTGAGAGAATTATTTTCCTTACAGACCTAGATCATGGAGGAAATTAGAGAGTTGATCTCATAATTTTCCCACAAAGACTACCCTCAATCCTAAACTTGTGCTATTATTTTCATTTCATTGAGTGCCCTTCAGAGGTTAACAAAAGGCTGTATCTTTTCACTTCAGAAAGTGATTCCATGAAAAGAAACAAGCAATCAAAACCAGCTAGGACCTCTTTCTTACAGTAAAAGGCAAAAAGAGGAGGCCCAGGTCAATAATACAGTTCTGAATGACTGAGGAAGCTTCCTAAACCCTGGTGACATCACAGTTGCTTATCTATTTCCCATTCTCCTCTTGGAAAAAAAAAAAAAACTCAGCAATTTCTCAGAGTTAGAACACAGGCAATGTGAGCCAAACACCAAAACAAAAGGAGAGAGAGATGAACGTATATGTCAGTAACGCAGACCTCAACTTCTAGCTGATTTTCAACAAGTATTCTTGTGTATCGCAGAGTATACCAAAGCTTACGAGTAACTGTGGATCGTCTAGACCTCTGAACTCCTCTTCACCCCCATTGTCACTACCCCCACTGTGGTGTACATGCATTCCTCCTTTAGCCCTGCCACGTAAAGTTATGTGAAGAATGCATAGACAATTGAGTGGATTTGTAAAACCCTCGCAGATGCCAGTCCCAAGGCTACTGACCACAGGCAAAGCATGTAATGGTTTCCAATGTCTTTGACATGCACCAAGACAAGACGTTTCATTAATTTAATGTAGTGCTCACTGGAAAAATCCTAATGAATCATCAACTGCATTACAAACAAGGAAACTGTCAGCCCATGTGCAACCTTGCTACTCTGTGTCATGGGGAGGTGACAATAAACTAGAAAGAAGTACTTGGATTTCACAACTCCTAACAGATTGAGTTTGGTCAAAATCAAGGCCCTTCCTAAATACTTAGCAGCTAGAAAGATAGATACACAGAACCACTTCCATTGTGACACATCCTCCATTTTCAGCCTTGACCAATTTTAGTGCCCACCCAGGTCAGATCCTGCTCTTTCCTTCTCTCTTCACAACAGAGTCACATCTTGCTCCAGGGTTAGGTGGGTCAGCCCATAAAGTGAAAATCTCTTGTAATTTAAATTACCCTTGAAAAAGCCTTAAGTGCCTTTATAGCATTCAATGTCCTCAGGAGGTGATATTATCAGTTTTCTAATGTTTTGGGGCTCCAAAATCACTGCAGATGGTGACTGCAGCCATGAAATTAAAAGACGCTTACTCCTTGGAAGAAAAGTTATGACCAACCTAGATAGCATATTCAAAAGCAGAGACATTACTTTGCCGACTAAGGTCCGTCTAGTCAAGGCTATGGTTTTTCCTGTGGTCATGTATGGATGTGAGAGTTGGACTGTGAAGAAGGCTGAGCGC
>SJXQ01002456.1:110138-143316 GCA_006408695.1 Aepyceros melampus | reverse complement strand
CTAAGGTCCGTCTAGTCAAGGCTATGGTTTTTCCTGTGGTCATGTATGGATGTGAGAGTTGGACTGTGAAGAAAGCTGGGCGCTAAAGAATTGATGCTTTTGAACTGTGGTGTTGGAGAAGACTCTTGAGAGTCCCTTGAACTGCAAGGAGATCCAACCAGTCCATTCTGAAGGAGATCAGTCCTGGAATTTCTTTGGAAGGAGTGATGCTGATGCTAAAGCTGAAACTCCAGTACTTTGGCCACCTCATGCGAAGAGTTGACTCATTGGAAAAGACCCTGATGCTGGGAGGGATTGGGGGCAGGAGGAGAAGGGGACGACAGAGGATGAGATGGCTGGATGGCATCACTGACTCGATGGACGTGAGTCTGAGTAAACTCTGGGAGTTGGTGATGGACAGGGAGGCCTGGCGTGCTGCAATATATGGGGTCACAAAGAATTGGACACGACTGAGTGACTGAACTGAACTGAACTGAATATTTCTCTGGGGCTTTTGATTAATTTTTCAATTCCTACATTGAGCACGTACATAAATCTTCATTATCCACTTACCAAGTTCCTTGAAAATCTGTTTTACATCTTTATTATTGGTCAGTAAAACTCTTAAAATTATTCAGTACAATCTTTCCATGAATTCCTACCAAAGGTATTGACTATTAATATTTCAGGCTTGATTGAATCTACTACTTGAGTAGAGAACCAACTGCCACTCATCCCAAGTTTTCAATTCAGTTCAGTTCATTTCAGTCCAGTCACTCAGTTGTGTCCGACTCTTTGCGATCCCCTGAATTGTAGCACGCCAGGCCTCCCTGTCCATCACCAACTCCCAGAGTTCACTCAAATTCACTTCCATCAATTCAGTGATGCCATCCAGCCATCTCATCCTCTGTCGTCCCCTTCTCCTCCTGCCCCCAATCCCTCCCAGCATCAGAGTCTTTTCCAATGAGTCAACTCTTCGCATGAGGTGGCCAAAGTACTAGAGTTTCAGTTTTAGCATCATTCCTTCCAAAGAACACCCAGGACTGATCTCCTTTAGGATGGACTGGTTGGATGTCCTTCAGTCCAAGAGACTCTCAAGAGTCTTCTCCAACACCACAGTTCAAAAGCATCAACTCTTCGGCACTCAGCTTTCTGCCACCTTTTTGTCTCCCACCTCTATCCTGACCTTTCTCTCCTTTCCTCTCTCCTTTTATCTCCACAAAGTTCAGCTCAGATAAATCAATTGTTCTTATCAGGAAAATCTACTATAATGAAGAAATGGTCTCAAGAAATATATATAAACCCATTTGCCTGACTTTCTTCCACCAAACCTATTACTTTGTGTTGCTCTCATATACTCACTTATTCATCCATTCCACAAATATTCACTATCCACCAGCTACATACCAAGCATTATTCCAAGCACAGGGATTTCATCAATGTTCACAATAGGCAAAGTCTCTGCTCTCAAGGAATTCACTTTCCACTGGGGTAGACAGCAAGTAGGCATATCCTAAAGACACTATTATCAGGAAGGACTGAGTGCTAAATATGGGGGATCAGATAGTCAGACAAGGCTTCTAAAAAAGTGGCATTTGAGCAAAGACCTAAGTAAGCAAGGAAACAAGCCATGTGGATATCTGCGGGAACCCTTGAATGGAAGCCAAAAGGTCAAAGAGAAGAGTGGTATGAGATAAGTTTTCAATTTGGCCAGAATCCAGGACTTTGGCCTTTATCTGTGGGTGTTATGCAAAGCCCTAATCTGCAGATCTTTTTGTAAGGAGGAAGCATGACCTGGGGGCTCCCCTGGTATGTTGGCTGGTAAAGAATCCATCTGCAGTTCAGGAGACCCCAGTTCTATTCCTGGGTTGGGAAGATCCACTGGAGAAGGGATAGGCTATCTACTCCAGTATTCTTGGGCTTCCCTGGTGGCGCAGATGGTAAAGAATCCTCCTGAAATACTGGAGACGTGGGTTCAATCCATGGGTTGGGAAGATTCCCTGGAGAGGTGAACAGCTACCCACTCCAGTACTCTAGCCTGGAGAATTCCATTAGACAGAGGAGCCTGGCGGGGTACAATCCATGGGGTCATGAAGAGTTGACACAACTGAGTGACTAAGCACAGCACAGCATGACCTGAGGTGTTTTTCAGAAGGATTTCTCCCTGTTCAGTGGAGAGTTGTGGGGAGGGAGAAAGACAGGAGACTGGGAGGCTCCCCTGACCCCTTAGCACTGCCTAGTATCTCAAACTAGTGTTTTTCAGTATTTGCCTTTCCTGTCAGGAAAAGCAAGTGAGAAAAGATTTCTAGTTAAGTGGTTTCTGGTTTTTTACCAAACTGTGCAACTTTCGCACAGCCCTTGTCTCCTGCTCTCTAGGTCTGACTCCCTGTCAAGTCTGCTTCGAACCTGCCATGAGAGCAATGCTCCCTGGTGCACAGGCCCCTTCAGGGCCCTGGAAGCCGCAGAGTCACTGAATACCACCCTTTTACTAATACAGGATTCTACCTTTTCATTGTCTTTTTTCACACAGGGATTCTGGCAGCTTTATCAAAAATCATAATAGCTTGAAACAAAAAATAGTGTTTCTACTAATAAAGCCATGTACATTTTAATACAGGAAGGGCTTCAGAAGCCCTTAATATGTGTACAATAGCTTTTAGTGCCATGAAAACGATCTGTGACTGTAACAGATTGAGTTTTAAACCCGTAAGAAGTATTTAATTTTTTAACTTTACCTTAGACTTATTTGGGCTTCCCTGGTGGCTCAGAGGTTAAAGCGTCTGCCTGGAATGCGGGAGACCCAGGTTCAATCCCTGGGTCGGGAAAATCCCCTGGAGAAGGAAATGGCAATCCACTCCAGTACTCTTGCCTGGAGAATCCCATGGAGGGAGGAGCCTGGTAGACTACAGTCCATGGGGTCGCAAAGAGTTGGACACAACTGAGCAACTTCACTTTCACTTAGACTTATTTAGAGGTGAACAGTAAGGTTTTTCAAATTAAAAATGAAAAGGGGCACCTGATTTAGTGCAAAATACAATGTGGAAAGTAAATTATTATCACTGAACTCTCCATTTCTCATTTATATATGTATATGTGCCACACATGTATATATAGACACACATAACATATAGGTACACATTTATGTAAATTTTTATTACTTTTTCCTGGGATATTTGTATTTAAATCTTCTGGCAACCCAGCACTCAGCTCCTCTCACTGCCATCACACCCCCGTTCTGATCATTGAGTGGCACTCAGATGCCTGAGTCTATCTGTTGGCTGCTAGTGTCATGCCAAGGAAAGTAGACTCGATTTTTTAAGCCATGTGGGTCCATTGAATATTTCATCGAGTAGAAGCAATATAATTTTTCAATATTTATTCCAATGCTTGTTGTACACCAACCATGAAATCGCACTGTCCTAGGCAACACATGGACAACCACAAATAAGATGTAGCCTGTGTCCCTCCAGGATGGACTGTTGCTGAAGCTGAAACTCCAGTACTTTGGCCACCTGATGTAAAGAACTGACTCACTGGAAAAGACCTTGATACTGGTAAAGATTGAAGGCAGGAAGAAAAGGGGATAATAGAGGATGAGACGGTTGGATGACATCACTGACTCGGTGGACATGAGTTTGAGTAAGCTCCAGGAATTGGTGATGGCCAGGGAAACATGGTGTGCTGCAGTCCATGGTGTCGCAAAGAGTTGGATACAACTGAGCGACTGAACTCATTGACTAACTGACTGCACCCCTCTGGTGTAACTGCCACATGGAAAGTAGCTGGTAGGGAGCCAAGGTTAAGGACAAAAAGTCAGCAGCAGCCTTCTGTAACAGTCTAAGAAGAAAATGATGAAGCTGAAAGAAACTCAAGGGACATGTCAGAGATAGAGTCAACTGGATTCTCTCAACCATTTCACTGTCCAGTTTCCTTATCAACTCTTAGTTAATAAACTCCAAGATTGTCCCTGTGTTTATAATACTTCCAAACTCTGTACCTGATCCAAGTTCAGAGAGCTGTACCAGAGTACTTTCCTTTATTTGCTTATACATAAGTAGAATAAATATTGCCAATGAGTTTAGTCAAAGATTTGGGTACCCGGGTTTTATGGTAATAAAGAGGAAACTCATCCATAAAAAGTATGAAAATAAAGGTCTGCTTTATAAAGCAATGAGAATAAAATAAAAGTACTAAAGCCCTTATTAAATAGACCCCATCCATCACTCTTAATGAAGTATTACAATACTTTCCAGTATTTCAATGGAAAAAGAAAAGGCTGAAGTTTTGGCACCATCTGAAATCTGGCAGGTATAATGTTTTGCTAATCTATAAAGCTGTCTTTCTCCTGGGATGTCCTCAAAAGACAGTGCAGATGGCCTCAGAGCCACATTTTAAAACAAATAGTCCATGTCAGAGGGAAGAAGCCTTGAAGTGCTATTTTGTTTGTTTTTCAGGATAAAATCAGGATTAGGCTAGAGACACCAGATTTCCTCAGATTATCGTCTGAGACGTTTAACCACAAGTAGAGGAAATCTACTTGTGACGAACGAGCCCTTTTGTTGTTGTTCAGTCACTCAGTCGTGTCCAACTCTTTGTGACCCCATGAATTGCAGTACGCCAGGCTTTCCTGCCCATTGATGGAGAGAAATAATCTTCCAAGTGTTTCAAGTGAAAAGCCTTGACACATTTTATGCCTTAAAATGGTTGATTCTTCTCAGTCTGGCAACTAATTTACAAAGATCTTAAGCCAAGCACCAAAGTGAAGGCAGTTGTTACATGTGCTGCTGCTGCTGCTGCTGCTAAGTCATTTCAGTCGTGTCCGACTCTGTGCAACCCCATAGACAGCAGCCCACCAGGCTCCGCCATCCCGGGATTCTCCAGGCGAGAACACTGGAGTGGGTTGCCATTTCCTTTTCCATTGTTACTATCTACACATTTCTATATCCAACTGTGTAATCCTGATTTTCTGATCTTTGCAAATAATATGCAGATGACACCACCCTTATGGCAGAAAGTGAAGAGGAAGTAAAAAGCCTCTTGATGAAAGTGAAAGAGGAGAGTGAAAAAGTTGGCTTAAAGCTCAGCATTCAGAAAATGAAGATCAGGGCATCTGGCCCCATCACTTCATGGGAAATAGATGGGGAAACAGTGGAAACAGTGTCAGACTATTTGTTTGGGCTCCAAAATCACTGCAGATGGTGACTGCAGCCATGAAATTAAAAGACGCTTACTCCTTGGAAGAAAAGTTATGAGCAACCTAGATGGTATATTCAAAAGCAGAGACATTACTTTGCCGACTAAGGTCCGTTTAGTCAAGGCTATGGTTTTTCCTGTGGTCATGCATGGATGTGAGAGTTGGACTGTAGAAGGCTGAGTGCTGAAGAATTGATGCATTTGAACTGTGATGTTGGAGAAGACTCTTGAGAGTCCCTTGGACTGCAAGGAGATCCAACCAGTCCATTCTGAAGGAGATCAGCCCTGGGATTTCTTTGAAAGGAATGATGCTAAAGCTGAAACTCCAGTACTTTGGCCACCTCATGTGAAGAGTTGACTCCTTGGAAAAGACCCTGATGTTGGGAGGGATTGGGGGCAGGAGGAGAAGGGGACGACAGAGGATGAGATGGCTGGATGGCATCACTGACTCCATGGACATGAATCTGAGTGACCTCTGGGAGTTGGTGATAGACAGGGAGGCCTGGCGTGCTGCAATTCATGGGGTCACAAAGAGTCGGACACGACTGAGCAACTGAACTGAACTGTGAATAAATAGAGACATAACGATAGACTGAGAAAATTGAGTTCCCAACTGCCAGTTTGTTGGCATTATTGTTTCAGTTATCTATCAGCATAACAAACCACTCAGAAATATGTGCTTATTTGTTCATTCATGTCCAACTCTTTGAGACCTGTGGACTATAGCCCACCAGGATCCTCTGTCCATGGGGATTCTCCAGGCAAGAATATTGGAGTTGGTTGCCATGCCCTACTCCAGAGGATCTTCCCAACTCAGGGGTTGAACCCAGGTCTCTTGCACTGCAGGTGGGTTCTTTACCATCTGAGCCACTGGAGAAGCCTTGTGACTCTGAAATATAGTGAGCTGCATAAAACAACAAGCATACTATTACCTATTATGTTGTCCCATTCTGGAGGTCAGGAACTTTAACAGAACACAGAGGGATGACTCATTTCTGCTCAGTGATGTTGGGGCCTCAGCTATGATGACTCCAAAGGCTGTGAGGTGACTCAAAAAGTATGGCTGGAATGGAGGGACAGGAGAATCCATTTTCAATAAGGTTTCTTTAATCAAATGTCTGGCACTTGTCCTGGGATTGGTGAAGGACAAGCTCAGCTGGGACTGTCAACCAGAGTGCCCACATGTGTCCTCTCAAGCTTGGCGGTCTCAGGGTAATCTGAATTATGACATGAGGGCTCAGGGCTCAAAGGACAAGCATTCCAATGAGCAAGAAGGAAGCTGCATGGCCTTTTTGGTCCAGCCTCAGAGATCAGCTAGCATCACTCCGTGTGTTCTGTTGGTCAAAGCCAGCCAGATTTTAGCAAAGGAGACACAGATCCCACCTCCTGCTGGGAGGAATGTCAAAAGATTGCAACCTTGTTAAACCGTCCCCATTACCTTCCACAAAAGATGTCACTATCAACAGAGAGTCAGATTGTATTTAGGAGCATAGGGGAGAGTGGGGAATAGGGAAAGGAACCCATAGGTATATATGAGCTAAATGAGAGGACAGTCCTTGTAAGTATAATCTTCTCACTGGAGCACTTCCAGGAAAACTCCAGATCTAATTTCCACATAGTAGCTTTGTTACTTGGAACTAAGCTTCTTAATGTGCATTCTTTAAGACCTTCCTTAAGGCTCCATGGCCCCTTGGAGTAACAATGGATTGTATATGACTCCATTGTCAACACCATGGGCTACCATGATTCAGTCCTTACACATCATCACAGAAATAAGGAACCAGAAAATCACCAGAGCTGAATAGTCATCCCTGTGTTGAATGTATGGGGCAATTTTACCCCTGTCCTAGATACCTATTCTGACTCCTCTGGGTGGGGAAGAATGGCTGGGGGAGGAGAAGACAAATAAGGATTCCTATTGCCATTCACCCCCAAAGTCATCTTCCAGCTGTTCAGTGTCACACCGGGTGGGACCAGGGAGCAGCAGGGAAGGGAGAAGGAGGTGAGCAGTGTACAGGGTCAGGCATGGGTCAGCAAACTATATAGGTTAATTATGTAATTATGCAACTATATTAATATCAAATGAAATAAACTGTAAGGCATAAAACTTCACTAGAGATAGAATGTCACTTCATAATAACAAAAGGTACATTTCATGTAACACAAAGAATGTTTATGCAACTTTTGACACAGCCTCAATGGCACCCCACTCCAGTACTCTTGCCTGGCAAATCCTGTGGATGGAGGAGCCTGGTAGGCTGCAGTCCATGGGGTCGCGAAGAGTCGGACACGACTGAGCGACTTTACTTTCACTTTTCACTTTCATGCATTGGAGAAGGAAATGGCAACCCACTCCAGGGTTCTTGCCTGGAGAATCCCAGGGACGGGGGAGCCTGGTGGGCTGCCATCTATGGGGTCACACATAGTTGGACACAACTGACATGACTTAGCAGCAGCAGCAGAATACTTAAGGAATAGTTAGCAGAAAAAAAATAGATAAATGCAATATCATACAGTGATAGTGTAATAAATATTTCTATATCTGATAGACCAAGAATATAAAAAACCAGACAAAACTATGATTCTAAAAGACACATGCAACCCTACGTTCCTAGAGCACTATCTACAATAGCCAAGACATGGAAACAACCTAAACGTCTATCGACAGATAAATGGATGGAGAAGATCTGGTGTGTGTGTGTGTGTGTGTGTGTGTACATACATAAAATGAAATATTACTCAACTATTAAAAAGAATGAATGATGCCATTTGCAACAACATGGATGAACCTAGAGATTGTTATACTAAGCAAAGTAAGTCAGAAAGAGAAAGACAAATACTATATGATATCACTTATAACACAAATGAACATGTCTACAAGACAGAAACAGACTCAGAGACATAGAGAATATATACTTGTGGTTGCCAAGGAGGTGAGGGAGGGAAGGAAGGATTGGGAGTTTGAGATTAGGAGATGTCAACTATTATAGATAGGATGGATAAACAAAAAGGAACTACTGTGTAGTGCAGGGAACTATATTCAATATCTATAATAAGTCATAACAGAAAAGAATATGAAAAAGAATAAATAAATAAATATATATATATGTGTGTGTGTGTGTGTGTGTGTGTGTATCATTAGAAAAGACCCTGGTCCTGGGAAAGATTGAAGGCAGGAGGAGAAGGGGACTACAGAGGATGAGATGGTCAGATGACATCACTGACTCAATGGGACCTGAGTTTGAGTAAGAGTTTGAGAGATAATGAAGGACAGGGAAGCCTGCCATGCTGCACTCCATGGGGTCACAAAGAGTCAGACACAACTGAGTGACTGAACAACAACAATAATATATATGTATAACTGAGTTCCTTTGCTGTACAGCAGAAATTAACACAACATTGTAAATCAACTATAATTCAATAAAAATTTTAAAAATGAAAAAAGAATATTAAAAATTCAGCAAGAACATAGAAGGTATTTAATTACATAATTATAAAATTTTAAAGCATAATTAAGATTTAAAATATATACATAGTAGAACAATTAGCCCCAACTACAGAATATACTTCCCTTTCAAGAACACTTGAAACACAAAGATTGACCCACACTGATCCATAAATCGAATTTCAAAAATAAACCAAAATATTGGTTTTATTCAAAGCATAGTCTCTGACCACACCACAGTGTTGTTAAACTTGACATCACTAACAGAGAGATATCCAGAAAAAATTCTTGTTTAAATTCAATAAACTTCTAAACAGCTCTTGAATCAAAAAACAATTAAGTTGGAAAATAGAAAAAATTATAACTGAATAACAGTAAAAGCACCACAAACAAAACTTGGGGAGATACATCTAAAGCAGAAACTAGATAGAAATTGGTATTTTAAAAGCCAGTATTAGAAAAGAAGAAAGTTATGAAAATTAAAGTTCTAAGCATCGATCTGGGTAGAGGAACGGAACAGACGTTTTTCTGAAGAAGACATACAAAAGGCCAACAGGCACATGAAAAGATGCTCAACATTACTAACCATCAGGGAAATGAAAAACAACCACAAGATATCATCTCACACCTGTGTTGGCTCCTAAACTGGCCCCTATACACAGAGAGCAAAGAGAGCCTTAAAAAGAAGCAGACCACTTGAGATTGGAAAGTGGCAGGTGTAGTAAACAAAGGAACTTACACATGAGGCTAGTTGTGGGCAGCCACAGGACAAGTAGATCTCTGCACCCTCCAGACAGAATCTTACGGTTTATACACAGGCCTTACCTGGGTTCAGTCATGTATACTGTCCAAATGTGTCTCAACCACACCTTGCTTTCTTAAGCCTGCATTCCTCAAGGCTGTGGGAACAGTGGGTGAGGATACATTCCGAGGACCTGGAGCCCCCGATGGCCCGGGTCAGCTCTTGGGTCAACTGATGGTCATATCCTCTCCATGACTTCCTCCAAATACCTGTCAGAGTAGCTGTCACTAAGATGACAAGAGATGTGTTGGCGAGAATGTGAAAAAAAAGAGAACTCCTGTGCACTGTGGGTGGGATGTAAATCGATTTGTCCACTACAGAAAACAGGATGGAGGTTGCTAAAAATTTTTTAATAATATAATCCAGGAATCCCACTCCTCACTATATATCCAAAGAAAATGAAAACAGAATATGGAAAAGATAGCTGCACCCTCATGTTTATTGCAGTATTATTCATAACAGCCAAGATATGGGAACAACTTAAGTGTCTGTCAGTGGATAAATGGATGAAGACACTGTGGTGGACATATGTATACAATAGAACATTATTCATCCTTTAAAAAAAAAAAGAAATCCTACCACTTGCAGCAACATGGATGAAGCTTGATGACCTTATGCTAAGTGAGATAAGCTAGACAGAGAAAGACCAATATTGTATATCACTTGTATGTAGAATCTTGAAAAATGAAAGTCATAGAAATAGATGGCAAAATGATGGTTAGGAGGGTGTAGGAGGTGGAAGGATTGGGAAGATGTTTAAGATACAAATTTGCAAGTAGATGATGAATAAATTCTGCAGATCTGATGCACAGCATGGTGATTATAGTCAACAATACTGTTTTATGGGGCTAGTGGTAAAGAGCCCACCTGCCAATACAGGAGACATAAGAGTTGCAGGTTCAATCCCTGGGTCAGGAAGATGCCCCAGAGGAGCGCATGGCAACCCACTCCAATATTCTTGCCTGGAGAATCCCATGAACAGAGGAGCCTAGCATTCTACAGTCCATAGGGTCACAGAGTCACACAAGACTGAAGCAACTTAGTGTGCACACATAGCAGGCACACATACAAAATTGCTAAAAGATAAAGTTTTAAAAGTTTCATCACAAAAAAGAAATGGTAATTATGTGACATGATAGAGGTGTTATAAAGCTACAATGGGAATCATACTGCAATATATAAATGTATAAATAAATACATTACATACCTTAAACTTACACAATGTTATATATCAATTACATCCCCAAGAGGAAATTTTAAAAGGAAAATACCTTCAAAAACTTTGGTGAAATAGAAAAATCTCAGAAATATATCAACTTACAAAATCTGATTAAAGAATGGGAAAATTTAGCAGTTTATTATCATTAAAAATATTGAATCACGCTACTATATATAAGAGATAACTAATAAGAACCTGCTGTATAGCATAGGACTCTATTTGGTGCTCTGTAACTCAGCATTGGCCACAGGACTGGAAAAGGTCAGTTTTCATTCCAATCTCAAAAAAAGGCAATGCCAAAGAATGTTCAAACTACCGTACAATTGCTTTCAACTCCCACACTAGCAAAGTAATGCTGAAATTCTCCAAGCCAGGCTTCAACAGTACATGATCCGTGAACTTCCAGATGTTCAAGCTGGATTTAGAAAAGGCATAGGAACCAGAGATCAGATTGCCAACACCTGCTGGATCATCGAAAAAGCAAGAGAGTTCCAGAAAAACATCTGCTTTATTGACTATGCCAAAGCCTTTGACTGTGTGGATCACAATAAACTGTGGAAAATTCTGAAAGAGATGGGAATACCAAAACACCTGACCTGCCTCTTGAGAAACCTGTATGCAGGTTAGGAAGCAACAGTTAGAGCTGGACATGGAACAACAGACTGGTTCCAAATAGGAAAAGGAGTACATCAAGGCTGTATATTGTCACCCTATTTATTTAACTTATATGCAGAGTGCATCATGAGAAATGCCGGGCTGGATGAAGCCCAAACTGGAATCAAGATTGTCAGGAAAAATATCAATAACCTCAGATATGACACCACTCTAACGGCAGAAAGAGAAGAACTAAAGAGCCTCTTGATAAAAGTGGAAGAGGAGAGTGAAAAAGCTGGCTTAAAACTCAACATTCAGAAAACTAAGATCATGGCATCAGTTCCCATCACTTCATGGCAAACAGGTGGGGAAACAATGGAAACAGTGACAGACTTTATTTTGAGGGGCTCCAAAATCATTGTAGATGATGACTGCAGCCATGAAATTAAAAGACACTTGATTCCTGGAAGAAAAGCTGTGACCAACCTAGACAGCATATTAAAAAGCAGAGACATTACTTTGCCTACAAAGATCCACCTAGTCAAAGCTATGGTTTTTCCAGTAGTCATGTATGGATTTGAGAGTTGAACTATAAAGAAAACTGAATGCCAAAGAATTGATGCTTTTGAACTGTGGTGTTGGAGAGACTCTTGAAAGTCCCTTGGATGGCAAGATGATAAAACCAGTCCATCCTAAAGGAGATCAGCCCTGGATGTTCATTGGAAGGACTGATGTTGAAGCTGACACTCCAGTACTTTGGCCACCTGATGAGAAGAGCTGGCTCATTGAAAAGACCCTGATGCTGGTAAAGATTGAAGGCAGGAGGAGAAGGAGACGGCAGAGGATGCGGTGGTTGGATGGCATCACCGACTCAATGGATGTGAGTTTGAGCAAGCTCTGGGAGTCTGTAATGGACAGGGAAGCCTGGCATGCTGCAGTCCATAGAGTTTCAAAGAGTTGGACACTAGAGTGACTGAACTGAATGATCTATACAGGAATGGAGTTTGGAAGACAGTGGATGTACATATATGTATATGTGTGGCAATTCACCTTGCTGTACAGCAGAAAATATAAACGTAAATCAGGTGTACACCAATAAAAAATTAATTTTTAAAAAAGATACTGAATCAGAACTTTAGTCACTTATGTTGACTTCTATGACATATTTTTCTTCATATAGGGCAGGAATATTTGGCTGTGGAATGCATAAAAATTTGTACTTAAATATAATTGAATTCTAATTTAACACACACTATTCCAGAATATAGAAGAGAAAAAATACTAAGCTCTGTTTATGAGCATAACCTTGATTCCAAAAGCCAACAAAGGCAACACACACAAAAGAAAATTACAGGCCCATCTCAGTCATGAACATATATGGCAAAAAGCAAGCAAAATAAAAGCCAGCCAAAGTCAACCCAAGGATGTCCCAATGTGCTAAAAAGATATATGCCTTGACCTGACTGGTGAGTTCCTGGGTATTTTAAAACATTATCCTTTAAACAGAACAAATACATACTTGCTTAAGTACATTTTGTACACTCTTCTGTTTATTGTCTCAGTTCAGTTCAGTTGCTCAGTCATGTCTGACTCTTTGCGACCCCATGAATCGCAGCACGCCGGGCTGCCCTGTCCATCACCAACTCCCAGAGTTCATTCAAACTCAGGTCCATCGAGTCGGTGATGTCATCCAGCCATCTCATCCTCTGTCATCCCCTTCTCCTCCTGCCCCCAATCCCTCTCAGCATCAGGGTCTTTTCCAATGAGTCAACTCTTCACATGAGGTGGTCAAAGTACTGGAGTTTCAGTTCAGCATCATTCCTTCCAAAGAACACCCAGGACTGATCTCCTTCAGAATGGACTGGTTGGATCTCCTTGCAGTCCAAGGGACTCTTCAACATTCTTCTCCAACACCACAGTTCAAAAGCATCAGTTCTTCAGAGCTCAGCCTTCTTCACAGTCCAACTCTCACATCCATACATGACCACAGGAAAAACCATAGCCTTGACTAGACGGACCTTAGTCAGCAAAGTAATGTCTCTGCTTTTCAATATGCTATTTAGGTTGGTCATAACTCTCCTCCCAAGGAGTAAGCATCTTTTAATTTCATGGCTGCAGTCACCATCTGCAGTGATTTTCGAGCCCAAACAAATAAAGTCTGACACTGTTTCCACTGTTTCCCCATCTATTTCCCATGAAGCGATGGGAGCAGATGCTATATTTCATTATAGAAACAAAAACAATTGCTGGGAGCACCTGACACACTGACTCTTTCCCATTGAACTTGTCTGTTGTTTATCTGAACCTCTCAAAATTCTGTTCTTGGTGCCGCAAAAAGTGTGACTCACATGGGAACTTGTTAAATATGAAAATTCTGAGTCTCTCACTGAACTAGAATCTCTGGAGGTAGGACTAATGAATCTGTGATTTAATAAGCCCTCCAGGTTATTCGGAGGCTCACTCAAGTGTGAGAACAGTTTTTAGTAACAGCAGCAAGTAACAGAGGGGTTACAAGCGAGATATGGGACTTAAACCTAAGGAAATTTGAGCCAGAGGCAATTTGGTGTTCAAAATACACCCACTGCCTTACCTGAGCACATTGCGCCACGTTGGGTTTTCCTTTGAGGGACTAGCCTCACCTGGACCAGTCTCATTTCACAGTAAAAATGATGACCATTTTCCAGTGACTCATATCTGAACATCTGTGTCAATTAAAGAGCCATGGTTCTTTAATTCTATTACAGGATTCCTTTTCTGCACTGGTCACCATGTAAGCCTCTCAGAATAAACTTGCTGCTCTCGCTCTGGGTGAAGGGGAAGTGTGTTCATCTGAATTATCCAGGGACAAAGACTCTCCTTAATTCATAGACTAATCATGCATTTGTGGGGATATTCAAGTTTTCCTTCTTTCTGCTTCCTCTCTTTCGTCCTGTCCACTGTTTCCCAGTATCTTTGCACACACAGGAGAAATGATTGAAGGTGCTTTCAAATAAGATTCTCAGGATATCAGCAAAAGATTCACTAGGAATAGACACAAGAACAACTGGCCAAAATAATACACATTTTAATCATGGATTGTGCATGCTCACTCAGTTGTGCCAGATTCTTTGTGACTGCAGGGACTCTAGCCCACCAGGCTCCTCTGTCTATAGGATTCTCCAGGCAAGATTACTGGAGCAGGTTGCCATTTCCTTCTCCAGGGGATCTTCCTGACCCAGGGATTGAACCTGCATCTGTGGCATCCCCTGCATTGACAGGTGGATTCTTTACTGCTAAACCACCTGGGGAGCCTTAATTATAGATTAAAATGTATATTATATATATATATATATATATGCATTTATATATTTGCATGTGTGTGTGTGTTAGTCGCTTAGCTGTGTCTGACTCTTTGCAACCCTGTGGGCTGTAGCCCATCAGGCTACTCTGTCCATGGGGTTCTCCAGGCAAGAATACTCGAATAGGTTGATATGCCCTCCTCCAAGAGATCGTCCCAACCCAGGGATCAAATCCAAGTCTCCCACATTGCAGGCAAATTCTTTACCATCTGAGCCACCAGGGAAGCCCAATATATGTACGCAAAATAAACCTCAAGAAAGTTAAATAGCTATCAGTGGTAAAATTAGAATAAAATTTATTCTAACAATTCTAGACATTAATGTCTGTTGTCTCTATACCCGATGCCTAGCTCTCTTCATTCATTCGGAAGAGTCTTTTGCAATCTCTAATACTAAATCTCCTGTTTCTTATTTCCTATGTCTTTCTCTCTCTTAGTTTACTCTCTCATTTTAATAGATCATATCTCTGAGAAAAAGTTCATAAGATATTAAATTTTTCAGAGCATGGGTCCGAAAATCTGAATGTTTTTATTCCATCCTCACATTTGTTTATGAATTTCACGGAGTGTAGAATTCTAGGAATCACTTTTCCTCAAAAATTTGGAGGCAATGTTTCATTACATTCTAGCCTCTGTTGTTGCTGTTGACAATTCCTTGACAATCTGATTTTTATCTTTTGTGCGTGACTTTTTTTCTGGAAATTTGTAGAACCTGAGAAAGTACAAAATTATGTGTCATGGAGTGAGTCTTTTTAAATTATTTTTAACTCTGCTGGGAAATCTATGGATCCTTTCAACTTGGAAACTCTAACTTTTATTTCTAGAAATAATGGTCCAACTGGATCGACAAGTACAGTGAAACTTGTAGTAAGCCTCAACCACAGGCTCAGAACTTCCAATCAGTTCTTTCAGGGCCACACTCTTAAATGTGATAGGCAAGCAAGGTCAGAGATAAATGTGGTAAGACTTTGCCACGAAACATAGAGGTCAAAACAAACACAGAGGAAAAAAGCAATGTTGAAGACATTTTTCTCTGAATTAAAAAATTTAATTTTTTTAATTTAAAATTGGTCCTTTATGTTTTATATTTTCCATATCTTTCCCTGTTTATTCAAATTTCTTAGAGATTTCCATTGTTCTGTTGAGCTTTTCATTTCTGTTATCATATTTTCAATTTCTAACTGTCCTTTTTTAAAAATAACCTGTTCTTATTTCATGAATGCTAACCTTTTATAGCTAAGAGAAAACTAATGATGACTTTTTAAGTAGTCTTTCCTCTGAATTTAATCAGCATTTTTAAAAAATCACAGAAAAAAAAAAACAATTAACTGATATAATCTATTTTAAAAATTGGTGATGTCTACCAGAACTGAAATAGGCACTCCTCTACTGGTCCAATGGTTAAGAATCCACCTTGCAATGCAGGGGACACAGGTTCAGTCCCTGGTTGTGAAACTAAGATCCCACATACTGTGGAGCAACTAAGCCCATGTCATGCAACAAAACACCCCTCGTGACGCAATGAAGATCCTGTGTGTACAACTAAGATCCAATGCAACCAAATAAATTAAAAGAAAGAAGAACTGATGTACTCCAAATCAGAAATGTTGCATTTCTAATATACTAATACATCTAATAGAAATATGTTCATATGTTCACCAAAAATTATGTACAAAAGTATCCGTAGCAGCACTATTCATATTAGCCTAAAACAGGAATCAATTCTAATGCCCATCAACAGTGAAATATATGACAAATTTTGGTATATTTGTGGAACAAACACAATACACACAATGGAATACTATAAAATGAAAATGAGTAAATTATTGCTATCTTCAAGAACACAAACATAATATTGAGTGAAAGAAGCAAACACTAAATAGTATCTATTATAAAATGTTACTTATATCAAGTTCAAATTATTCTGTGGTGCTAGAAGTCATAACAGCACCCACCTCTAAAGGAGAGGATCATGACTGGAAGGAAGTGGGAGGCACATTTCTGGTGAATTGGTAATTCCTTGATCTAAGAGACGGTTCTGTATGCTCCTCTGCATAAATTATTAATTATACACTAATGATTTGGCCATCCCTTTATATTTCAATTTTAAAAGTTCCTTCAAAAATTTTTTTCTGTTACCAAAAACAAAGTCAATTCACTAAATAGGTTCATTTTGTACTGAACTCAGATTTAGGTAGATTCTTGGCCTCAAATGCCAGCATCACCACTTAATAGAATGTGACTTTGGTTAAAGCATTATTTAAATTCCTCTATAAAATTAAGATTCAGCCATTTATCTGTGCAATAAAAATGTACTGTGTGCCTACTATTATAGGCACTTGGGATATAGCAATGAACAACATATCCAAATCCTCACCCTCATAGAGCCAATATTCTGATGAAGAAAAGGAAAAAAAAATGCTTGCTCTACCTACCTCCCAGAATTTCTGTGACTCTCAAAAGAGATCATGGTAAGAACTTGCTACTCAAAATACATTTTATGGACCAGCAATATTAGTACCACCTGCAAATTTGTTAGAATGGCGAATTCAGGCCCCACCTGGACCTGCTAGGAATCAATATCCTCATTTTAGCAAAATCTTCAAGTAATTTATATGCACATTAAAGTCTGAGAAGCACTGCTATAGTACTTTGTGAATCATAAAATGCTGTCAAATGTAGGCTATTATTATTAGTCATGCCTACAAGGAAATTGCCATAGCCCTGCTTTGTCGATGCTTTCCTATTCCAGCAAATAAGGAATAGGAGGGTGAGAAAGCATACATTTACTCCCATCTTAAAACTTCTTAACTGACAGGTTGTGTGGTTTTGGAGTGTTCTCTTTCTCTTTGGTCTTTCAGCCAGATTCAGTTCTCCAGGTCAATAGACCACTTCATCAAAATCTCCATTGGTGAAAATGGTATTGATAAACTTCATTAATCGGTTTATCAACTGGTTCAGCACCATTTACTGGTCATTCAATACTGAGTCCAGAAAGAGTGCTTTGATAAAGTAATAAAATGCTGCACAACAAAGACTTCAAATTTGTGGAGTTTCATTGGCGTGTTGGTATGTCCCAGGTTCATTCTGTGTCTTTCATCTCCTGACTGGGAGAGCTAGCAAAACTTTTTCCTGCAGGCTGTTTGGTGGATCTCTTATTAGACTCGTTCCAACACTGCTTTTGTGGAAGTGAGAACCCAGGAAGCAGCTCATCGTCTGGCTGGAGATGTTGTTCTGGGAATAAAGACTAATCAGGCTTTAAATGACTGTCTTGTTAGAGAAAAAAAATACTGAATACTTTGTCAAGTTGTTCTTATACTAATGTTACTCAAAATTTATGTGCATACAAATCACCCAGGAATCATATTTTATAGTTGGGATTCACTAGGTCTGGGGTAAAGCTCAAAATTCTTCTATTCTAATACGCTCCTAGTTGATGCTGATACTATGTGCTCCCAGACCACACTGTAACAAGATCCTATGCTACAAATCTCAAAAGAAATCAAACAATAATTTTGAACAACTAGTCTCCTCCAACATACACAATAGGATCTTCTGATAAAAGCCAGTGCCCAGCAAACAAAGTAAGTCAGTTGACTTATTGGTTCTTTACGAATTTAGAAATTAAAAGCTTCATATTATAATGATGAATACATTAATACCCATTTATATAGAAACTGGCATAAGATATAAAAATGTTAAATTTTTCCTGGTTCCTACTTTTTAAATTTTCTAGAATAAATGTAGTTTAATTTTATAATATGAAAACAATAAATGTTAGTTTTTAAAAGTGTATGTTTTTCAGACTCACAGACTTAGAGAACAAATCCATCATTACTAGGGGGAAAGGTATGGGGAGGGATAAATTGGAAGTTTGGGATTGACATGTACACACCACTACATTTAAAATAGATAACCAACAAGGACCTACTGTATATAGCACAAGCAACACTGCTCAGTACTCTGTAGTAACCTAAATGGGAAAAGGATTTTCAAAAGAATAGATACACATATATGTATCATATAACTGAATCACTCTGCTGTACCTCTAAAACTGACACACATTGTTAATCAACTATATTCCAATAAAAATAAAAGTTAAAAATGAAATAAAATGTATGTTTTAAAAAATTATCCTAACTTCATGCTAAACACTGAATAGTGGGTAAGAGGTTTTTTATTTTTTTTTTATAATATTTATGGAGTGTAACATATGTTAACGTTCTATCTGCTTCATTTCTCCATCATCTCACCGTAAGGGCATCTCTGAGGGCTGCAAAATGCCAAGTTGTAATGGACTTCAAATGTATCCAACATTATTGTTTCTAAGATAAAGAATTCTTTTAGGGGCTTTTTCCATCTTAATGGTGAAAATGCATGTGATTTCATTAAGAATAAATAACTACTACTTTATCAGAGGCTTTATGATGTAAAAGTCTTCCTTAGAAAACTCTGGACTTCCCAGAAGCAAATCATGAATGCTTACTTTGATAAATTCATGATTATCTTAAAACAATTCAAAGAAAAAACTGGTTCATTCTCAAACTCTTGGGACAAAAAGTTGTTAAATAGAGATTGCTGTTGATGATTTGATCCTACAAGCAGTAGAAAAAAGCCACAAGAGTGACAAGGCAATCTGATCAGAATTTGATCTTTCATCCACTTCCTCACAGTGCCTTTAACAAGGCTTAATATTTCTTGAGCACTTATTATATACCAGGGATTGTATTAAATACATTAATATGAATTATCTCACTTAATACTCACAACAAACTATCTTTCCTATCTTTTTAAATGAGGAAGCACTAGAAAGGAGAAGCAGCTTGCCTGCAAATGTAAATAGCAGATAAGGCAGAAAGTGACTGATTCCAGGCAGAAAGTGGCTGATTCCAGGCAGTGTAGGTCTCAGTGACACTGCAGAAATCAGTGAGCCTATCAAAGATACAGTATGTACTAATTATCTTGGATTTGTTTTCTAACTTCCTAGACTCCTGTGTGTTTGTGTGTGTGCTCAGTCACTCAGTTGTGACCAACTCTTTGTGACCCCATAGACTGTAGCCCCCAGGTTCCTCTATCCATGGGATGTCCCAGGCAAGAATACTAGAGCGGGCTGCCATTTCCTACTCAGGGAATCTTCCTGACCCAGGAATCAAACCCACATCTCTTCATCTCCTGCATTGGCAGGTGGATCCTTTACCACTGAGCCACCTGGAAAACCCTGCTAGGCTCCTACTTAATCCCCAGTTTACTCACTAGCTGTTTTCATGATGCTCATTCACTTATTGTTTTAGAGCCACTAGTTAACTAGTTTCAGAGAAAAACTCACCTGTTCTCCTAAATTGGCTCTGTATATGGATTCTTACAAGTTTCTCATATTAGTATAAAAATTGAACAGATAAGTTTATATAAAAACTGGTGTGTCTATCTCCTAGCATCATCCTTATTTTATATGTAATCTGGTTTTTTCTCTTATTTTGTCTAAATTTTTCACATTTGTATTACCTTTAAAGTTCCTATCAGGCAGGGGCCATGTCTTTTCATTTGCAAACAACAGAGCTTCAGAATGAAAGACTAAAAGGGAGAAAAAAAAAAAAAAAAACTAGTAATGGTTGTTTCTGGGTTAATGGATTATCAGTAATTCCTTACACTTCAAATTTTCCACAAAGTGTTTACAATTAGAGGAAATTATTACTTTTAGATACCTTAACTTACCTTGTCTAGGATAATATATGTTGATTTTTGCAAAAAAAAATTTCTTCAGCACTGAAAAATATCTGGAGCAATAATAAATAGAAATAAAATTCTTACATTAAATTTGAAGCAAGTGCTGAATGTGTTACAGACCTAGTGAGAGGAAAGCCTTTGTCCTGCTTCATTCTGTACTCCAAGGCCAAATTTGCCTGTTACTCCAGGTATCTCTTGACTTCCTACTTTTGCATTCCAGTCCCCTGTAATGAAAAGGACATCTTTTGGGGATGTTAGTTCTAGAAGGTCTTGTAGGGCTTCATAGAACCGTTCAACTTCAGCTTCTTCAGCATTACTGGTCAGGGCATAGACTTGGATTACTGTGATATTGAATGGTGTGCCTTGAAAACGAACAGAGATCATTCTGTCGTTTTTGAGATTGCATCCAAGTACTGCATTTCAGACTCTTTTGTTGACCATGATGGCTACTCCATTTCTTATAAGGGAATCTTGCCCACAGTAGTAGATATAATAGTCATCTGAGTTAAATTCACTCATTTCAATCCATTTTAGTTAGCTGATTCCTAGAATGTCGATGTTCACTCTTGCCATCTCCTGTTTGACCACTTCCAATTTGCCTTGATTTATGGACCTAACATTCCAGGTTCCTTTACAGTATTGGACTTTACTTCCATCACCAGTCACATCCACACTGGGTATTGTTTTTGCTTTGCCTGTGTCTCTTCATTCTTTCTGGAATTATTTCTCCACTGATCTCCAGTAGCATATTGGTCACCTATAGACCTGGGGAGTTCATCTTTCAAAGTCCTATCTTTTTACCTTTTCATACTGTTCATAGGGTTCTCAAGGCAAGAATACTGAAATGTGCTTCCATTCCCTTCTCTGTCATTCCCTTTTCTGGCCATAGCAAACACCCTCTTCCAACAACACAGGAGAAGACTTACACATGGACATCACCAGATGGTCAGTACCAAAATCAGATTGATCATAGTCTTTGCAACCAAAGATGGAGAAGCTCTATACAAGCAGCAAAAACAAGACCAGGAGCTGACTGTAGCTCAGATCATGAACTCCTTATTGCCAAATTCAGACTTAAATTGAAGAAAATAGGAAAACCACTAGACCATTCAGGTACAACCTAAATCAAATCACTTACGATTATACAGTGGAAGTGAGAAATAGATTCAAGGGATTAGATCTTATAGAGTGCCTGAAGAATTATGGATGGAGGTTCGTGCCATGATGGACATTAGTTTGAGTAAACTCCAGGAGTTGGTGATGGACAGGGAGGCCTGGCATGCTGCAGTTCATGGGGTCACAAGAGTAGGACATGCCTGAGTGACTGAACTGAACTGAACTGAACTGAGAGGAGAGCCACTGCAACAGGGAGGAAGGAGAAAACCTGGAGGCAAAACCTTTTCACGACCTCACCATTGGTCCCCTCAATCCAAATAGCCCCAATTCACAAACCTACAAGGTGCTTTCCATAGGTTCACAGAATAAAACCTCACTGTGTTCCACATGAGCGGGGTGGTTTGTGAAGTAAAAACATGACTTACCACCTGCCTCAGTGTATGGAGACATTTATAGCCCTGTAACAGAGCACAGGGGAGTGCAGCCCTTAGCACACAGACATTGCTGAGCTTCATTACCGCACCATTTCCAGGCAATGCCCACAGCTCAGCCTGCTGGTGGTGCCACAATGGGCCCTGTCCACAAGCAACCAGCTGTCAATGAACTACTGTTAGTGACCCTGTTCAGCCATTGGTCCGCACCACAGTGGGTCCCACCCACAAGCAACCAGCTTGTCAGTGAGCTGACCTTAGTGGTCCTGCTCTGCCATTAGTCAGCAGCACAGTGGTTCCCACCCAGGAGCAACCAGCTGTTAGTGACCAGCTGTTTGTGGTCCTGCTCAGCCACTGGTCGGCTCGGCAGGGCCCCGCCCACAAGCAACCGTCAATCAGGGCAGTTAGTGACGGATTCAGCCAACAGTGTGTGGTGTAGTGGTCCTCAGGTAGAGAGCGAGGTAAGAGGCAGATCCCAGCCCTCTCCCTGGCCTTAGGCCAGTGGATAAACTGGGGAGCTTAGGGAATAGGCTTGGGGCTTTGTCCTGCAGGACTCCAGAACCCCTTCCATGGCCACCCACTGGCCTTGGCCTAGGCCTTCAGGCAGCGGTGAACCTCTCCCCAACCCTTCTCTGTGACGTAAGAGCAGTGGCCACCTGCCTGGGTTACAGTCTGTGGTACCCGGTTCCACCCGCCGCACCCCCCTTGCCCCTGTTTGGGCAGTCTGAGGAGCCTGAGGGCCAGCTGGGTTGGATGCCTGGCTCCCTCAGTGATGACACCTGGGCAGAGTCTGGAGACATGGTCCTGAGGAAGCTGCCAACTGAGATCTACCTCCTCTTAGCCAGAACCAAGACTTTGGAGGGTAAAAGCTGTGCCTTGGGACCTTGCCCTTTCTTGCCAGAACAGAGAATAACATTCATTTGGTAGAGAATTATAAGAACATCATTATCTGACCCATGACCTGACCTCAAGAACAAAGAATCTGACACCAAGAAGTCTGCAACAACTAACCACACCCCTCCCTCACCTTTCCTAGAAAACGGTTTTGCTGAAAGCTTTCAGGGAGTTTTGGGTTTTTAAGACGTGAGGCATCCATCTCCTTGCATGGCCATCAATAAACCTTCTCTGTTCCAAAGTCTGATGTTTCAGTATTGTTTGGCCTCACTGTGCATCAGGCACATGGACTTGAATTTTCTGTAACAACCATTTATCATTTGAGATACTTTTTCTAGGCAGTGTGATGCTTCTGAAATTTTGTGATTTTTTTTTTTAATATTTATTTTTTGGAGGGGAGGAGAGGGTGAGATGTTTGGAAATTTTGTGATTCTTTCAAGCACAGACACTGATACAAACAATGCTGAAGTTCTAGGTAAACCTTTTTCCTTCCATCTCATTAAAAAATTAGAAACTAGAAAGACTTGGTTTTCTTAACAAGGACTTATTTCTCTGGCATTGCTGATATTTTGAAATAAATAGAAACCATTGCTGTCAGCTTCTTGATGCTCTGGTTACTGTTCTGCCTTCTGTCATCATCACTTGTGGGCTGGTGACATCACAGTGCATTGTTTGAGTTGTATTCATCACCCAAGTGCTGCTAAGAAGACAGACCATTGAAAGAATGACAGACAAAATGTTGGAGCCTGCTCAGAACAGAGAATAACATTCATTTGGTAGAGAATTACAAGAACATCATTATCTGACCATGACCTGACCTCAAGAACAAAGAATCTGACACCAAGAAGTCTGCAACAACTAACCACACCCCTCCTTCACCTTTCCTAGAAAAGGGTTTTGCTGAAAGCTTTCAGGGAGTTTTGGGTTTTTAAGGCATGAGGCACCCACTTGTGCATGAGGCACGAGTCAGAGAGGAAATTGCTACTATCCTCAAGGTCCACTGAGGGAATACATAGTGTGCGCTCGAAGCACCAGGGGAGAATGCCGTTGTCCTTATCAGAGCAACCCTGAAATGAAGAGCAGAATGGCTGCTCCAAGAGATTGGGCCAGACCACAAAGCAGAAATTCAGGTGACTGGTAGAGGGGAATGGGAGGCTGGGGCATACTTTGAGATAGGGTTCCCTTACATGAACCGTGAACTTCCAGATGTTCAAGCTGGATTCAGAAAAGACAGAGGAACCAAAGATCAAATTGCCAACATCTGCTGGATCATTGAAAAAGCAAAAGAGTTCCAGAAAAACATCTATTTCTTCTTTATTGACTATGCCAAGGCCTTTGACTCTGTGGATCACAACAAACTGTGGAAAATTCTTCAAGAGATGGGAATACCTGACCACCTGGCCTGACTCCTGAGAAATCTGTATGCAGGTCAGGAAGCAACAGTGAGAACTGGACACGGAGCAACAGATTGATTCCAAGTCAGGAAAGGAGTACGTTAAGGCTGTATATTGTCACCCTGCTTATTTAACTTAGATGTAGAATACATCAGAGAAACGCTGGCCTAGATGAAGCACAAGCTGGAATCAAGATTACACAGGAGAAATGTCAATAACCTCAGATATGCAGATGACACCACACTTACGGCAGGAAGTGAAGAACTAAAGAGCCTCTTGCTGAAAGTGAAAGAGGAGAGTGAAAAAGCTGGCTTAAAGCTCAACATTCAGAAGATGAAGATCATGGCATCTGGTCCCATTCAGTTCAGTTCAGTTCAGTCGCTCAGTCGTGTCCGACTCTTTGCGACCCCATGACTCGCATTACTTTATGGCAAATAGATGGGGAAACAATGGAAACAGTGACAGACTTTATTTTGAGGGGCTCCAAAATCACTGCAGATGGTGACTGCAGCCATGAAATTAAAAGACACTAGCCCTTGGAAGAAAAGTTATGACCAACCTAGACAGCATATTAAAAAGCAGAGACATTATTTTGCCAACAAATGTCCATCTAGTCAAAGCTATGGTTCTTCCAGTAGTCATGTGTGGATGTGAGAGTTGGGCTATAAAGAAAGCTGAGTGCCGAAGAACTGATGCTTTTGAACTGTGCTGTTGGAGAAGAGTCTTGAGAATCCTTTGGACTGCAAGAAAATCAAACCAGTCCATCCTAAAGGAAACCAGTCCTGAATATTCATTGGAAGGACTGATGCTGAAGCTGAAACTCCAATACTTTGGCCACCTGATATGAAGAACTGACTCATTTGAAAAGACCCTGATGCTGGGAAAGATTGAAGGCAGGAGGAGAAGGGGACAACAGAGGATGAGATGGTTGGATGGCATCACTGACTCAATGGACATGAGTTTGAGTAAGCTCCAGGAATTGGTGATGGACAGGGAAATCTGGCGTGCTGCAGTCCATGGGGTCGCAAAGAGTTGTACACGACTGAGCGACTGAACTGAATTGAAAAAATAACAAAATCTTCTACTGTGCCTCTGGGGGGTGAAATGGAGGTACAATTTTAAAAAAGCTCTTCCTTAATCCCTTTTGGAAATACAAGTTTTCCTCTGGGCCAGAATCTAATGAGATAACTAAGTGACCCCTTGAAGGGCAACCATTAAAACTGTGATGCCATGATTTGTAGATTGATGGACTGTGTTCAAATCCCACTCAGAGCAATTCAAGGTTGTTACTTAACTCTCTCATCCTCAGCTTCTCTATTGTGAAATAAATAATGGTATCTAACTCATAGAAATGCTGTACAGATTAAATAAGGAGATGCTTGTAAGGTACTGCATATACAAAGTACAGAGTGCCTGGCACAATGTAGGCCTACAAAAAATGACAGCTATTACTAATTGTGTGTGTGTGTCTGTGTACATATACAAATGTGTGTGTGTGTATACATATATATGGGCTTTCCAGGTAGCTCACTGAGCAAGGAATCCACCTGCAATGCAGAAGATGCAGGTTTGATGTCTGGGTCAGGATGATCCCCTCGAGGTGGGCATGGCAACCAGTACAGTATTCTTGCCTGGAGAGTCCCATGGACTGAGGAGACTGGAGGGCTACAATCCATAGCGTCACAAAGAGTCAGATGTGACTGAAGCAACTGAGCATGCATTCATGCATGCATACATATATGTGTATAAGATAGCCCAAACATATGTATATGGCAAAGAAGAATGAGAAGCATTCTGGCTTTGATTCAGAATTTATTGTAGGTGATTAATAGCACATGAAATGTTTTATGTGTCAAACCCCTAGTAATGACCCCAAATAACAGTGTACTGTGATAACGTTATCCTGTCCTCTTGGTCAATGACTTTGAGAGTCAGTTCAGATAAAATACTATTCAAGTTTCTACATATCAGAGAAAAATTGCAGAGAAGAGAGTTTACTGGCAAGGAAGAATATTTTATTCACTATTGCAATAGGGGTCAAGTCTCTTGCACTAGAGGAGACAACTTAACTTCCTTAGAAACAAAAAGCAAGAGGGTTTTTAAGTGCTGGGGTGTGCTACTGGAAAAGTACTAAAGGATGTTAGGAGGGAGGTTGGTCATTGTGATTAAGCTGTGTTTGCTAATTGACACTTCTGTTTTCAAGTTTAGGTGATTCCCAGGTTCCCAAGGAAATTAGGAGATCTGGGTGCCATCTTTCTTGCTGATTACATCAGTATTTCAAAGGGTGGCTCACAGGTCCTTGACAAAGGTGGTCCTGGATTGTAAAACAGTCAAAAGGCTAGGAAGACATTTACATCTCAAATGGGCAAAGAATTTACAGTTGCAAGTTTTCTAAAGTAAATGCTCTATAAGGTGATGGTGACCTTATAGTCAGGAAGAAAGAAATCTGTCTGAAGTTTAGTCAAGCTGAGGGCAATGTTAAGGACATTTTGGTCATGTTCCCAGTTTAGTAAGTTTGTTCTGAATGCATGAGTGAAAGGGAAGCCACCTAAGGCATCTTTTCCCTGGTGCCACCAGGTACCACCTGTCCAAAACTCATTCTTAACTCCCATGGTTAATAAACTCTCTTATTTGGCTGGACATTCCTACCATTTGTGTCATTCCCCTGTGTCAGACAACAAAGGTGGGTGCACAGACTGTAGAGGGTCACTATTGCAATCTGGTGTGATTTGTGAGCAGCAATGCAGGACCTACCTGCATATCTATCGTCCCTGCTGTCAGGGCAAGGTGTTCAGCAAAAGTTTGAAGTAGACAAAGGCTCTCCAACCTTTCCTCTCTTCCCTGGCCCACCTTGCTCTTTCAGATACCCTGTGCCCTCAGAATCTCTCCTCTCATTTTCTTCCCCTAATAAAGCACTTGCTCCTGAATATCATTCTAAAATGCAAAACAACAACAAAACCTAGCAAAAAGCTTCAAGAAAGTCAGAAGGTATGCATGCTCAATAAATTTTAAACTAAGTGGAGTTCCTTGTTCTGACCAACAGTGGGTCAGAATTTTAGGGGAACTTCCCCTAGATGCTGAAGTGGCTGCCACACTGTAACACAGAGCAAAAAGGCAGCAACAGGGACCCAGCCTGCCAACGACCAGACTCATGTAGCTCTTGAGTGCCAGGCTACTAAAGAAGGTGCCTAGAGATGGAGGAGGGTGGAGATTCTGGAGCCCTTTTAGAAGGATGTCAGAAGAATAAGTCTAACCTAAGCAGGTGATGAACCCCTCAGCTGAGTTCTAGGTCTGAAAAAAGAAAAATACAAGACTAAAAACAGGATCCTGCTGTTCAACTTTATCCCTCAGGCATCATTTCAAGACTTTTGTCTGGTCAGAGCTATTTAATGAGAGGGAGTTTGCCATACTCCAAATGTCACCTCAATGGTGTCTACATACTGCCTTCAACAATGCCAGTTTTAAAAGACAGGAAAGACTTATCTTGTAGATAATATTTATATTACATTGTTATGTTGATGATGATGCCACAGGCCTGATTGTGAGGGATCTTAGCCAAAGCTAGAGTAGAAAAGTGCCCAAGTTATAGCTGCTAGGTCAGCACCATGAAACAGAGGAACTCAGTAAACTTCCAGAAAGGAAGCTATACTCATCTTATTCTTAACGACTAAAGAGAGCAGGTAGGTGGTATCTTTCCAGGGACAGACTTCCCCAAGGATGCTGGTTTTGCTACTTGTATTGGTCAACCCCAGAAAGCAACTGAACATATTACTATTTGCTATTACCTCTACCCATTACTGAAGATACATGTAGGATCTGGATGTGGAGGGTTCCCAACCCTGGTGATATCTTCTTGTGATACCTTCCTTTTCACAAGGATATTTCTTGTGAAAAATTCATCAGTGAGTCAAATATATAAAGAAGAAAGAAGATTTCAGTGGTCTCTCTTGACTCCCGTCAGCATCCTTAAAAGTGACCAGCTACATTTATTACATAACACTGAGAACCAGGAATAGCAGTTCTGCTTCCTGGGGAAAGTCAGCTTTCAAAAACTGCAATAGAGCTCTTGGTATAGGGTAATTCAGTACTGAACTGACCCTGCAGAGTAGCAGGGTTTTTTTTTTTTCTTAAAAGGGAACAACACAGTAAAGATAGTTTGTGTTTATGCCTCTTTCACTTCCTCTCACAGGAGGGAAGCAGATGTCCAGTGTGAGGGGGTAGGGGGGGAACAGGAGAGATGAAGAAACAAAATAAAATCTTGGTTCAATTTATTCTTTGAAACATCAGCCAGATGCTCATCCTCTCATGTAAGTACTTAAAACTCCAACACAGAAGACTCTCTTCATCTTTGTTCAGACATTATTTCTTTTTGCCCTACCTACTTCACCTTTTCTTAAAAGGCATAAATGTAATAAAAACAGAGTCAACAATTAACAAAAACCATCTTTTCAACAAATGGTGCTGGGAAAATTAGATATCCACAAGGAAAAGGATGAATTTGGACCCTTACTTCACACCAAACAACAAAAATTAACTCAAAATGAATCACAAACCTAGCCTCTCTTACTATGTGTAAGAACTGAAAGTATACAACTCTTAGGAAGAAAATATAGTAGAAAATCTCCATGACCTTAGGTTAGGCAAATATTTTTAGATATGATATCAAAAACATTATAAAGAAAAAAATTGATAAGTTGGACTTCTGCAAAATTTTAAAGTTTTGCACTTCAAAAAGACACTGTTAAGAAAATAGGCAAACCACAAACTGGGAGAAAATATTTGCAAGTCACATATCTGATAAAAGACTCACATCCAGAATGTACAAGAACTGCTACAATTCAATGATAATAATTGAATTAAATAACTGAGTTAAAATATAAGCAAAAGATTGGAATAAACATTTCACCCAAAAAAGGTACATGAAAGCCAATAAGTATATGAAAAAATATTTAACATCATGTGTCACTAGGGAAATCCACTAAATCCAAATTAAAGTTACAATGAGACACCGCTTCACAGTCACATCCACTGAAATGACTGTAATCCAAAAAGCATACAATATCAAGTGTTGGTGAGAACATGGAAAAACTAAAAGCCTCATATGTTGTTGGTGGACTTGCTAAATGGTACCATTACTTTGGAGAAAAGTTGGGTGGGTATTTTCTAAACATAAATTACCCATAAAATATGAAAAAATATTTAACATCATGTGTCACTAGGGAAATCCACTAAATCCAAATTAAAGTTACAATGAGACACCGCTTCACAGTCACATCCACTGAAATGACTGTAATCCAAAAAGCATACAATATCAAGTGTTGGTGAGAACATGGAAAAACTAAAAGCCTCATATGTTGTTGGTGGACTTGCTAAATGGTACCATTACTTTGGAGAAAAGTTGGGTGGGTATTTTCTAAACATAAATTACCCATAAAACTCATCTATTCTACTCCTATGTATCTACCAAAGAGAAATAAAAATATACATCTATACAAAGACTAGTAAGTGAATGTTCATAGTAACATTATTCATAATAACCAAAACCTGGAAACAAGTGCCCATCAACTATAAATAAACAAAAAGTGGTATATATCCATACAATGTAATATTATTCAGCAATAAAAAGGAGTGAAGTACCGATTTATGCTACAATGTGAATGAACTTGGAAAACATTATGCTCAATGAAAGAAGCCAGTCACAAAAACCACATATTGTATGACTCCACTTACATGAAATACTCAGAGTAGACAGGTCTATAGAGGCAGAAAGTAGGTTAGTGTTTGCGTAGGGTTGAGGGAAGGGATCTCTGGGAGATGATGAAAATATTCTAAAATTAGGTTGTGATGATAGTTGCACAACTCTACAAACTTACTAAAAATCATGAAAATGTACAGTTTAAATGGCTTGTTTTTATGGTAAAGTATACCTAAGTGAATCTGTTTAAAAAGAATAAACAACACATAAGAAAGGCCATGTGAGCACACAGGGAAAAGCTGGCCTTTACAAGCCAAGGAGAGAAGCCTCAGAAGAAAGCAACCCTGCAAGCACCTTTAAAAGAGAGAGAAAATACGCAAAACAAAGCAAGGTCAGCAAATACTCAGATCAAAAAATATTAGATTAAAAAAATAATTGAGTTTAAAATGAATCTTCCTGAAAGTCAAGCCAAAAGCAAAAAAATTCACAGGATTGTATAATTTTATTTTTGTTGTGTAGCTCAGGGAACTCTGTTCAATGTTATGTGGCAGCCTGGAGGAAGTGGAGTTTGGATGGGAATAGATACACCTATATGTATGGCGGAGTCCCTTTGCTGTCCACCTGAAACTATCACAACATTGGTTATACTCCAATAGAAAATAAAAAGCTTAATTAAAAAAGAAAAACTGCTTTTGGAAAAGTCTTTTTTTCCTTTTCTGGCTCTGAAAATAATTTACTATGAATAGCGTTATATATATAATAATAGGATAGTGCTTGCTGTGGTTTTAATTTAAAAAAGGAAAAGATAAAAGAATCTAAGATGTTCTGTATATGCTATATGTTATAGAGGGGCTCAATAAAAGTTGAAGGAATGTTGTTATGTCTGAGTTTAGACTCTGAATTTTCTGTGTGAAGGCAGAACAATATACCACAGAGCCAGGTTTGGGGTACTGCAGCTTAATACCAAAAAGTCGCTCAGAGAAGCTACAGGGATGAATGTTTAGTATCTCTCTTTGGCTATACATCTCACATAACCATTTTTCTCATCAGGACTTTCACAAGGTTTCTATAGAAGACCATCCAAAACGGAGTTTACTGATGAGTTGACTGAGAGGACTCTTGTGCTTAGACCCCAGATGTGTAGACAGTGAGGAAAGCAGAGGACCTGCTTCATGCTCTTGTCTGTTAACAAGGCCTTAACACAGAGTAGGCTGAGAATGTCTACAGGTAAATAAGACTTTTCTCAAAAAAACACCTCTGGATCTGCCCTTAAGACACTAAAGAGTACAGCAAAGCCCTAAATTTCTATCCCTATAGCTGTTAAGATTAGCCTGAAATATTTTTAAGAGAGAAGCTAGCAACCAGTCATATCTGCCACTTATGAACCTCAGTGTGGCTCCTGTGGCATCATTACTGTGGAGCAGAATTAAATCTCCTATGTTCCAGTGGGTTGTGCTGGTCCCAAAATGCATACCACCACCCAGGACCCCTGGAACATTACTAGACTTAGCCCTTCATTAGGCCTCACAGGAACACATTTTAAGCATGGCATACTTGACACTGAGTCGTTTCTCCTAGTGAACAGCATAGGACAATGCCATCAGCACAGAAAATAACGGATACCTTCCTTTTGCTATATCAAGAGACATAGCACCTGGTTTATCTAAAATCCTGATCCTATTATCATAAATTAAAATTTAAAACTGTATACAGCCACATCAAATGCTACCTAAACTTGGAATTTACCTCGAGAAGCTCATTGTGAGTCACAACAGGCACTGGACAGAGTCACTGGAAAAAAGTCAAAGAACCTGGACTTAAATAAACCCACAATGTCACTCTAGGTACACACTGCAAAAAAATCTTTAAATGTTCCTGATCTCAACAACAAAAAACGACCAGATTAAATAACGGCCAGAGGACTTGACTAGACGTTTCTCCAAAGAAGATATACAAGTGATCAATCATTAGAGAAATGCAAGTCAAAACCATGATGAGCTACTACCTCACATCCATTAGATGGACTACTATCAAAAAATCCAAAATAGCAAGTGTTTATATGGATGTGAAAAAACTGAAATCTTTGTGCACTATTGGTGGGAATGTATCAGTAAAATGGTACAGTCTCTTTGGAAGGCAGTATGACAGGTCCTTGAAAAATTAAAAATAAGATTACTCTATGATCCAGCAATTCCACTTATGGGTATGTACCCAAAAGAATTGAAACTAGGGACTCAAATAGATACTTGTACACACATGTATATAGCAGCATTATTCACAATTAGCCAAAAGCTGGAAGCAGGCAACTGCCCATGAATAGACAATTGGATAGACAAAATGTAGTGTATACATATAGTATTATTCAGCCTTAAAAAGGAAGGGAATTCTGACAAATGCTATAACATGGATGAGCCTTGAGGACATTATGCTAAGTGAAATAAGCCACTCACAAAAGACAAATATGATTCCACTAGTAAGAGATACTTAGAGCAGTCATCTTTGTAGAAACAGAAAGTAGAATGGTAGTTGCCTGGATCTGGGGACAGGGGAGAACAAGGAGTTGTTTTTAATGGTTATATAGTTAAACTTTTGCAAGATGAAAAAGTTCTGTAGATTGGTTGCACAACAATTTGAATACATTTAACACTACTAGGGCTTCCCTGAAGGCTCAGCAGGTGAAAAATCGCCTGCAAAGCAGGAGGCTCAGGAGTTTGAGCCCTGGGTCAGGAAGATCCCCTGGAGGAGGAAACACTCCAGTATTCTCGCCTGGAGAATCCCATGGCAGAGAAACTTAGCAGATTACAATAGATAGGATCGCAAAAGAGTTGGACACAAGTAAGCGACTGAGAACACTACTGAACAATACACTTCAGTTCAGTTCAGTCGCTCCGTCGTGTCTGACTCTTTGCAACCTCATGAATCGCAGTACGCCAGGCCTCCCTGTCCATCACCAACTCCCAGAGTTTACTCAGACTCACGTCCGTTGAGTCCATGAATCCATCCAGCCATCTCATCCTCGGTCGTCCCCTTCTCCTCCTGCCCCCAATCCCTCCCAGCATCAGGGTCTTTTCCAATGAGTCGACTCTTCGCTTAAGGTGGCCAAAGTACTGGAGCTTCAGCTTTAGCATCATTCCTTCCAAAGAAATCCCAGGGTTGATCTCCTTCAGAATGGACTGGTTGGATCTCCTTGCAGTCCAAGGGACTCTCAAGAGTCTTCTCCAACATCACACTTCAAAAGCATCAATTCTTCAGCGCTCAGCCTTCTTCACAGTCCAACTCTCACATCCATACATGACCACAGGAAAAACCATAGCCTTGACTAGACGGACCTTAGTTGGCAAAGTAATGTCTCTGC
>SJXQ01002456.1:43739-75001 GCA_006408695.1 Aepyceros melampus | reverse complement strand
GCACTTGATCCTTAGGGTCATGGGGTTCAGATCCTGCTTCTGCTCTTCTGTCATGAGAGGAACCTCAGTTTTCAGCGTCAAGAAACAATCTAAGATGTTGGCCGACCTCCCGCTGCCATGGCTCACGACAGACTGCCATCCTGAGGACAGACAGACAGGGTGAGCCGATTCCCAAAGACAGTCCTGAGACCAGGACAGAGGGGCCGGGGAACCGGAGCGCCGAAGACAAAGTCAGACCTCTAGGAGGAAACCCCAAGATACCGGTCACAACTGGGGGGCGCCCACAGGCCCCAGCTCAGCACCCCTTTCTCCACTGGGGCCTCACAGGTTCCCCAAGAGGATCTAAGTGTGTGCCTTTTTAAAAACGCTCTCGTTTCTTTCTCTCTGGCTGGGCTGGGTGCTGGGTCTTCACGGCCGTGTGGGTTTTCCCTGCTTGCAGCTGAGCGGGGGCTACTCCCTGGTCGCGGGGCCCTGGCTTCTCTCCTCACAGAGCGGGGGTTCTGGGCACAAGGCCGTCGGCAGTTGCCATGTGTGGGCTCAGCCGTGGTGGTTTTGCAGCAGTGCGACTGCAGAAAGGAAGCAGGATTGGGCCTGCTGCAGGGCACACTGGCTGGGAGAGCACTTTTCTCCTAAAAGGGGCCTTACATCTCAGCGGGAGGAGACATACTGGGGAAAACAGGAAAAAAAAAAAAAAAGCTAAGCTCCAGCCCTGCAAGCCGAGGGGCCTGGTTAGTTTCAAACCCCAGATCTGTTAGTCGCCATGTGACCTACAAGCAGTCACACGCTCTCTGAGGCTCCACATCCTCATGTGCAAAAGGGACAGAGATTCCGCCCATCTCAGGGTGAAGATGACGACGACGGCTTAACGTGCAGGAAGGTGATGGACTCGTAGGCTCTGCTAGCATAGGGTCCGTGCACAAAAAGACCGATTCGCTTCTGTTCACGAGGCTGGTAAGTATATGTTTAGGGCACTTGCACTCAAAGAGAGCAGCTGCTTCCAGAACAAGTCCTGGGCACAGACCGGGTACGTCTGCAGGGGCCACAGGCACCTCCTGGAGGACCCCTCCCTGTGCCCTCGTGACTCTCTGCAACAGACCAACTGCTTAAGGCCATCGCCGATCATGACCTGTGTTCTAGGATTTCGTCAGCCTTTTCACAGAAGACCGCCCAGTTTAGGATTCTCCAACGCAAGTTCAGCTCAGTTCAGTCGCTCAGTCGTATCCGACTCTTTGCGACCCCGTGGACCACAGCATGGCAGGCCTCCCTGTCCATCACCAACTCCCGGAGTTTGCTCAAACTCAGATGTCCATCACATCAGTGATGCCATCCAACCATCTCATCCTCTGTCGTCCCCTTCTCCTCCTGCCTCAGTCTTGCCCAGCATCAGGGTCTTTTCCAGTGAGTCAGTTGTTCGAATCAGGTGGCCAAAGTATTAAGAGTTTCAGGTTCAGCATCAGTCCTTCCAATGAATATTCAGAACTGATTTCATTTAGGGTGGACTGGCTGGATCTCCTTGCAGTCCAAGGGACTCTCAAGAGTCTTCTCCAACACCACCGTTCAAAACCATCAATTCTTCAGCGCTCAGCTTTCTTGACAGTCCAACTCTCACATCCATACATGACCACTGGAAAAAAAACAGCCTTGACTAGATGGACCTTTGTTGGAAAGCAACGTCTCTGCTTTTTAAAATGCTGCCTAGGTTGGTCATAGCTTTTCTTTCAAAGATCAAGCGTCTTTTAATTTCATGGCTGCAGACACCATCTGCAGTGGTTTTGGAGCCCAAGGAGATAAAGTCTCTCAGTTTCCATTGTTTCCCCATCTATTTGCCATGAAGTGATGGGACCAGATGCCATGATCTCTGTTTTCTCAATGTTGAGCTTTAAGCCAACTTTTTCACCCTTCTCTTTCACTTTCATCAAGAGGCTCTTTAGCTCTTCTTCACTTTCTGACATAAGGGCAGTGTCATCTGCATATCTGAGTTTATTGATATTTCTCCTGGCAATCTTGACTCCCGCTTGTGCTTCATCCAGCCCAGCATTTCTCATGATGTACTCTGTGTATAAGTTAAATAAGCAGGATGACAATATACAGCCTTGACGTACTCCTTTGCCGATTTGGAACCAGTCTGTAGTTCCATGTCCATTTCTAACTGCTGATTCTTGACCTGCATACACATTTCTCAAGAGGCAGGTCACGTGGTCTAGTATTCCCATCTCTTGACGAATTTTCCATGCTTTGTTGTGATCCACACAGTCAAAGGTTTTGACGTGATCAAGAAAGCAAAAGTAGATGTTTTTCTGGAACTCTCTTGCTTTTTTGATGATCCAATGGAAGACTCGCAAGAGTCTTCTCCAACACCACGGTTCAAAACCATCAACCTCACGCTATTATGTTTTATGGGCAAAGAAGCCTACGGTTGGCTTGAGGAGCCACGGTCATCCGCAGTTGGTGGCCACAGGGCGTGGCGTTGGTGCCGGGGGCAGGGGTCTCTCTGCTTCCCTTGCTGGAGGCGCCTTGTGTGCAGCTGCCCCGTCAGCAGCCATCCTGGCCAAGGAGCAGCCTCCTCCCCAGCAGCCTGTCTGATCCCACCTTGCGCAGGGCTCCCCTCAGAGCCGTTCACACACAGCATCTTTTGTGATCCGTGCTACACCCCTGGGGGGAAGGACGTCACTGTCCCCATTTCACAATGAAGACACTGAGGCTCAGAGAAAGCAGGCCACCTGCTGGGAAGCAGCTGAGCCAGAATCACAGCTGGTGTGTCACTCTCAGCGTGTACAAGGCCATCACGGCAGAGCTTACGGGGAGGGGAGCCCAGGCACCTCTCGGCTTCGCCTGCCAGACACGCCCCTCCAGCAGGCGTGTCTTCAGTCGGGCGTCCCCCTCGCCTTCCTGCAAAGTCAGGAGCCGGCCAGGCAGATCCCCGGGGCCCACCCACCTGGAGCAGCGGCGGTTTCTGAAGCAGTGTGAAACCAAGACGCTGCCCCAGGAAGGGTCTCGGGGCGGCTGCACGGAGGCATGGTCCTTCTGGACAGGGCTCGGGCAGTGCGTGAAGAGTCCCTGAAAACTCACTTTGGGTGGAACTGATCAAAAATCTGTCTGGAAGCGCGAACTGAAAAGTTAAGAGTGTTTCCTCGAAACGTATCAACATCAACCCAACTGCCTATGGGAACAAGAATTTTCCCAGCATTCCTGAACTTGGAGAGTGACCCTGTGAGTCTACCTAAGCTGCTGCTTCAGATCATCCAGAAGACAGCGCTAGTTCACCCTGATGGTCAAAAAACCCAGAGTGAAGTTAAGTCTGGGATTCCCTTCTCCGAAACAAGGAGGATTCCCTCCATGTTACCTTTTTAAGACAAAGTCAGATAATTTTACTCAATAAGCTAATTTTTTCCATCATCTAAACACATGGACAGAATACCTATTTATTTTCGATCAAACCTAGTTTATAAATTGGGGTGGATCTTGCAAAGCAAAAGACTCAAACCCTCGTTCTGCCCCTAAGCTGTGTGTCCTCAGGGAAGTTGTCTGACCTCTGAGTTTGGATTCCACACTGAAGAAACAGTGAGGATGATAACCACGCCCTATTCCAGCAGCACCACCAGTTCACTGGGTCAGAGTTTGTCCTGAGTCGCCGGCGGCAGGACATACACCCTGCTTACCTGTCCCCATTTCCTGTACTGGGTGGCCTTAGGAAGTGTCCATGCAAAGAGCATTTTAGGAAGCAAACCTGGGCTGTCTGTTACCCTCACACGTTTGCTTGGACTTAGCGATCAGACCTGGGTTGGAATGCTGGGTTCGCCTGCTCGCTGTGGGACGACGCGTGTGGCCTCTCTGTGCCTCCGTGTCCCGCCCTGAACAGTGAGGCCGCTCACCCCCAGTGTGCGGAGGTGGCTGCTGGGACGCTGGGCGCCTACCTGCCAGGAGCGGCAGGAGCTCCAACTGGATGGAGAAGCTGCCGTGCTTCGCCGGGCCCGCCAGCCGCACATCCGCGCCCCCATCCCAGTGAGACGTCCTCCTCCTCCTCTGCGCCTTCCTCCTGCCGTCGGAGTCTTTCCGCTTCGCTGTGAGATCAGAGGAAGGGAAGCGTCAGGGCGGGCTCCCTGCAGTCAGAGGCTCCTGCCTCACCCCAGGGGCGTCCACCTGTGGAGAGTAGCAGGAAATGAGGGGGCGTCCTGCTCCCCCCACCCACCGCTGCCCAGAGCCTGCCGTGCCGACACCAGCCACGGAAAACACCCAAGTTCTCCTCCACGTTGGCCCTTAACCGCGGCACAGGGCTGACGGCTGGGCCCTGGAGCTGAGCCATCACAGCTCCAGAACCAGCTCCTTGCCTCCTACGGGGCAAGCGCCATAACCAATCTGAGCCTCAATCCCCTGTCTGTCGAAGAGAGAAGGGAAACGTCCGTGAGAAGCTCAGCCCAGAACCCAGCTCAGATCAGGAAGAAAAAGGAGATGACAGGACGCTGACGCCTGGGCGACTAAAACCGCAAGCTACTGCTTCTGCGGCAGAAAGACCGACGGGACCGACCACGCTGGGCAAACGCCCAGGAACAGGTGCACAAAGGGGGCGCGACAGGGGCCCGAGGGAGCACTTCCGATCAGCAGGAAAGGGCACACTGAGTGACTAAGGATACTGACTGTCCCTGTGGAGGCAACTTAAACCACGGGGCCCCTCACGCCACATGCAGGATGAGCTGCAGACCAAAGGCGGAAAAGAAGCACACATGGGAGGCAGACTGCCGTCTGCATAAGCGCAGGCTTCTGAGCTGTTCCCCAAGGTACAGGCTGGGGAAAAGCAGGCGAGCGCAGGCCACACGTGACGAGACAGCCTCCGTGCAGGGGACGGTGAGACGGCCCAGCCTGCAGCGCCTCCAGTGCGTGAACTGCTCAGAATTATTCCAAAGTCCCAGAAAGTAAGGCCTGGGGACAATAGGAAAAATCATTTCAACCCAACAGAACAACATAAGTGAAGACACACAAATAGGGCGATGACTCCCAGACGCTCCCGACCCCACGAATCAGGAACTGGGCCTGGGTGACGCAGAGGAGGAGCGGGAATTCTCGACGCTGCCGTCAGGAGGGCGAGGAGGTACAAGCAGGACTAAACCAGCGAGCGTGTCCTACACCCGGGAACCTGCAGGATAGGCGCCCAGAGCCTCCTGCGTGTGCTGGAGCCCCAGCAAGGACGGTCACCGCCGCTGCAGCAATATGAAACTGCTGACCAGCGGGTGGCTCTCAACGAGGCCGAGAGGGGCGAAGAGGCCGGACTGGCGTCAGTCAGCCAGCTCAGTCGCTCAGGTGTGTCCAACTCTTTGCGACCCCATGGACTGCAGCACGCCAGGCCTCCCTGTCCTTCACCTACTCCCGGAGCTTGCTCAAACTCATGTCCATCAAGTTGGTGATGCCATCCAACCATCCCATCCTCTGCCATCCCCTTTTTCTCCTGCCTTCAATCTTTCTGAGCATCAGGGTCTTTTCCAATGAGTCAGTTCTTTGCATCAGGTGGCCAAAAGATTGGAGTTTCAGCTTCAGCATCAGTCCTTCCAATGAATATTCAGGACTGATTTTCTTTAGGATTGACTGGTTGGATCTCCTTTCAGTCCAAGGGACTCTCAAGAGTCTTCTCCAACACCACAGTTCAAAAAGCATCAAATTATGGTCCAACTCTCACATCCAGGCTTCCCTGTTGGCTCAGAGGTTAAAGCGACTGCCTGCAGTGCGGGAGACCCAGGTTCGATTCCTGAGTTGGGAAGATCTCTGGAGAAGGAAATGGCAACCCACTCCAGTACTCTTGCCTGGAAAATTCCATGGACTGAGGAGCCTGGTGGGCTACAGTCCACGGGGTCGCAAAGAGTCGGACACGACTGAGCGATTTCACCTTCACCTCTCACATCCACACATGACCACTGGAAAAGCCATAGCTTTGACTAGATGGACCTTTGCTGGCAAAGTAATGTCTCTGCTTTTTAATAAGCTGTCTAGGTTGGTCATAGCTTTTCTTCCAAGGAGCAAGTGTCTTTTAATTTCACAGCTGCAGTCACCATCTGCAGTGATTTTGGAGCCCAAAGAAATAAAGTCTCTCACAATTTCCACTGTTTCCCCATCTACCCATGAAGTGATGGGACCAGATGCCATGATCTTAGTTTTTTGAATGTTGAGTTTTAAGCCAACTTTTTCACTCTCCTCTTTCACTTTCATCAAGAGGCTCTTTAGTTTTTCTTCGCTTTCTGCCATAAGGGTGGTGTCATCTGTGTATCTGAGGTTACTGATATTTCTCCCGGCAATCTTGATTCCAGCTTGTGCTTCATGCAACCCGGCATTTCACATGATGTACTCTGCACAGAAGTTAAATAAGCAGGGTGACAGTATACAGCCTCGACGTACTCCTTTCCCGATTTGGAACCAGTCCATTGTTGCATGTCTGGTTCTAACTGTTGCTTCTTGAGCTGCATACAGATTTCTCAGAAGGCAGGAAAGGTGGTCTGGTATTCCCATCTCTTCAAGAATTTTCTACAGTTTGTGGTGATCCACAGTAAAAGCCTTTGGCAAAGTTAAGAAAGCAGAAGTAGATGTTTTTCTGGAACTCTCTTGCTTTTTCCATGATCCAGCGGATGTTGGCAATTTGATCTCTGGTTCCTCTGCCTTTTCTAAATCCAGCTTGAACATCTGGAAGTTCATGGTTAACATATTGTTGAAGCCTGGCTTGGAGAATTTTGAGTATTACTTTGCTAGCATGTGCTGCTACTGCTAAGTCGCTTCAGTCGCATCCGACTCTGTTGACCCCATAGACGGCAGC
Organism: Aepyceros melampus; assembly: GCA_006408695.1. Lineage (NCBI taxonomy): Eukaryota > Metazoa > Chordata > Mammalia > Artiodactyla > Bovidae > Aepyceros > Aepyceros melampus. Next base: position 68,208 of record SJXQ01002456.1, on the reverse strand, counting down.
CCACCAGGCCCCGCCGTCCCTGGGATTCTCCAGGCAAGAACACTGGAGTGGGTTGCCATTTCCTTCTCCAATGCATGAAAGTGAAAAGTGAAAGGGAAATCCCTCAGTCGTGTCTGACTCTTCGCGACGAGTACAATTGTGCGGTCGTTCGAGCATTCTTTGGCATTGCCTTTCTTTGGGATTGGAATGAAAACTGACCTTTTCCAGTCCTGTGGCCACTGCTGAGTTTTCCAGATTTGCTCACATATTGGGTGCAGCACTTTAACAGCATCATCTTTTAGCATTTGAAATAGCACGTATTGACACAAATACATCACAGGAAAAGGGGCAGGTTCGGGGCTTCCGCGGCATGTCCGACTCTTTGTGACCCCATGGACTGTAGCCCCCAGGCTCCTCTGTCTGTGGGGATTCTCCAGGCAAGAACAGTGGAGTGGGTTGCCATTCTCTCCTCCAGGGATCTTCCCAACCCAGGGATGGGTTAAGGAGAGCTGCAATTACAATTACAGCCGAGAGGATGGGAATGGGGGGCAAGTGTCCTGTGTGCTGGCTCTTGGACCCTGGAAACTCAACACTTTGCTGAAAACCTGGTGAGGAAATCTAAGCCAAGAAGGAGGAGGTGGACTCAGGGATCCAAGGATCCTTGCTGGGAGCCTGACTCTCAGATACATGCTTCCGAGAGCGGCTCCTGGGACCTGGGATGCAGTCTCCCTGGTTCCACCCTAAGAAGCACACACCTCCTCAGCTTCCAGAGTCTCCCCACACCCACCACAGCCCACATACCTACCCTACGCAGCATCGACCGCACGGAGCTGGATGCCTCTGGTCAGCATTACAGATTTTCATGTCACCCATTCCCTGGTGACTGAGATGCTTAAGAATCCGCTTGCGATGTGAGGGAGCTGGGCTTGATCCCGGGGTCGGGAAGCTCTCCTGGAGGAGGGCATGGCCAGCCACTCCAGTACTCTTGCCTGGAGGATCACATGGACAGAGGAGCCGGGCGGGCGCAGTCCCCGGGGTCGCAGAGTCGGGCATGACCGAGACACTAAGCACATACGCGCAGCACAAGGGACCAGGAGCACGAAACACTGGCAGCAAAGAGCGGGCGGGCGGCTCAGCGGCCAGCCGGCGAGGCAGCCTGGGCCAGCTACAAACTGCACAGAGTATTGTCTACTTTTGATTAACATGGGAACCCTATCAAAGAACTCTGAATTTGAAACATTTCATAATTCTCTTTCAGGTCCAGGCACACTATAAAGTTCCAAAATCCCATCCTGACTTACTCGGAAATTTCTGCTTCTCTAACAGGTTTGTCAAGCTGCTGAATGATGGCTTCTCAGTTAGCTCCTTCGCCTCTGTTGTGGTGGCCCCTCCCAAAGGAGTAACCGGTTTGGAATCACCCCACCTAGAGAATGCACAAAGAGAAAAATAAAGGCAAGTGAGACAAGTTAGGGATCGGAGCTAAGAATCTATTTACTGGACTGAATGTGAGTAGATTCTCAAAAAGAGGACACTGCCTTCCTTTAAATGACTGCCTCTATCGTTTCAGCATGCATTTGAGTCACCAGGGACTGATACTGATAAAATGCAGACTGTAGCTCAGCAAGCCTTGGGTGGCCCTGAGACTCCCGTCTCTAACAAAGTCCCACTAATGATGAGGCTGCTACTCGGCAGACAACCTTGCACTATCAATTATGAGGATTAAAAATATATTATTGATTAAAACAAAATCAACTGAAAACTCTAAAATATTTAGGAATTCACTTACAGGAATTACCCACATCTACAGGAAAAAAAAATTAACCCTATTAAAAGTCATAATGGAGAAACAGAATTAGGTGAAAAGATATACCATGATCATGGATAGGGAACTTCATAATGCAAAAATGTCAATTCTCTCCAAATCAATCTATCAATTCCTGCAAAAAACTTTTAACCAACCTTTTCAAATGATGTGTTCTGAGCCACTGTGCTGTACACGAGACCTAAGGCCATGTTGTGAATCTCCTGGACTTCAATACAACTTTTGTTTAATGACAGTTCTCTTGGTCCTTCCCATGCCATCCCCCCAAGTCACCAGGTAGCTCTCCCTTCTCCGCCTGGCCCCCACAGCGTCTGAGAAGTCCCCTTCTGCGGTTTCCCCCTTAGGCTCCAGGAGGTCCAGGAGCAACTGCCCTCTCAACAGGAGACGCAGTGGACTCAGCTGTCCAGTGGTATGGGCTGGGATCCTGGCTTTACCAATGCCCTCAAGCCTCCCAAGGATTCTAGTTTTATAAGTTTGTGCCAACCACTTAGCCGTGAAGTCTCTTTATGGAGAAAATGGAGATGGTAATGCCACCCCCCAGAGTGACGAAGCTGACGGTAATATGAAATGCACCAAACGGCACCCCACTCCAGTACTCTTGCCTGGAGAATCCCACAGGCGGAGGAGCCTGGTGGGCTGCAGTCCATGGGGTCGCAAAGAGTCGGACATGACTAAGCGACTTCACTTTCACTTTCACTGCATGCAGAAGCAGGGGCCTGAGGCATAACACGGGCTCAGAGGACTGAGAGTACCCTTCTCGGTTCTGTGCCCCCATGTGGACTGCGTGAGCTCCTGGTTAAGTGAAGCTACCAAACCTCCATGTGACTCTGGGAGGGAGGCTTGGGGGGCAAGAAGAGGAGGCCCCTTTCCCACACCCCCAGAAACAGCACAGGGCACTTCTTACTGGACTGTGGCAAGCTCTTCCGACCTGAGTAGCTTTTCATGGTCCTCAGGGCTCCCAGGAAGAGTTTCCGCATCTGCTGGGAGAGAACCCCACCACATGAGCCAGCATCTCCAAGCCTTGCACCCTGTACGAGCGGCCCTGGACAAAAGCCGAGGGCCCCACCAAGAACAAGAGCTCTGGACACGTTTGCAGTGCCAGCCCTCGAGCCGCAGTCCCCAAGCGATCAGCAAAATGTCTGTGGATAATACACGGCTAAATGAATGAATATATAGATAACCATGATTATCTGGACAAACGGAGGCAAGACTAGGCCTCTGAGTAATAATGTAATAATCCACAGAGACAAAACAGAAGTCTATTATCTATTCACCCGGCCGCTTCAGCACCGTCTACACTAGACTACTGAAAACACTCCCAAGTTTCCTTTATTCCCACCAACAGCAAACAGTCAAGCAAATCACAGTGGCACTAGCAGATGAAATTCTATGAGGCCAGCACAGGGAGTTTATGGACAGTCGCTAAGGAAGCAGAAGGTGGCAATGCAATGGTCTTGCGCTGGAGGATTACGGGCCCAGGATAACCTCATCTGTATTAAAAAAAAAAAAAAATCTCAGCACAAAAACGAAAGAATCTGCCATAACAAGATCACCAAGATGCTGCAGCGTTTGTTCCTGGTGACCGAACAATCCACTGTGCTCCCTGCTTGCTTTATGCTTTTCTGTATTTACTGACTATTCTAAAAAACGAACAAAAGCTATGCAATGTCTCCACTGAGAGAAGGGCTTTTTGTAAGTGACCGAAATGAAAGAATCAGCTACAGTGACTGGCCGGGTGGGTGGGGAACCACACCCACCTCGGAGCACGAGGCGCCGGCGACCCCGCCCCCCCGCCGGGGTCCACGCGCGGGCCGCGAAGGCCGCCTCCCCGCACGCACCGTGCGCCGACTTCAAGGATCTCTGTTTCTCGAGCTGCTCTGGCGTGTGGTCCTGGCACTGCTCCTCTTTGACCTGAGTGCCCTGTTCAGACAATCTTCTCTGACTTAAAACCACATTTTTCACTTCCTCTGGAACACAAGAGGAGACAGCATCGCTGACTCGGCTCCTCAGAAACACACGTACTGCTTACCCAGCAGCTGAGTGTCCCTCTCCCCGCGCTGGGGCAGTGGACAGGGAGCCGCGGCCGGGAGCCGCCCCGCCGCCCGGCTTCTCCCAGGCGAGTCCCGAGGCCGGCGCCTGTGGCTGCGTTAGACGCTCGCCCTGCACTGGAAGGCAGGCACACCACCTGCCCATCTTGCAGACACTTTCGTCACCCTCGGGTGGTCAGGGAACCCACCCTTTACCAAGGGCGACGCCCCTCGGGGTCTCCCCAGCTGTCAGTGGGGGGCGGACGAGCAGGGCAGAGGGCGAGAGGGAAGGTTAACGAAGACGGCAGACAGGTGGGGCCGGGCGCAGTACTGGAGGACGGATGGCACTCTGGGAACAAGGAACCAGGCCAAGAGCCCCTGGCGCCGCAAGGCTGGCCCTGCAGTGCGGAGAAGCCTCGCGTCTGCAGGGGCCAGGGCTGGGCCCGGGGTGCCGGTGATGAAACGACCCCGCGTGGCGGTGAGAAAGGCGGCTCGGGGCGCCGGGGGCACGGCGCCTTCAAGACTGGACTCGGACGCCACACTTGGTTCCCGAAGACGCTGGGCAGCTGTGAAAAGCCGCAGAGCAGCTGTGAAAAGCCGCAGAGCTGCCAAGCACCAGGGTCTCAGGCGTGATACAGGAAGGTCAGGGAGCGCGGCGGCAGAGAGGAGACAGGAAAAACGTGTGTGCAGACAGAGGCGGCAGGTGAGGGCAGAGAGCCCCGGGAGAGCCACAGCACGCAGGGCCACGGGGCCGGGGGCAGCGGAGGCCGAGAGCCCCGGGAGAGCCACAGCACGCAGGGCCACTGAGCCGGCGTGGGGCCGGGGGCAGCGGTGGCCGAGAGCGGCGGGCACAGCAGGAGCCAGCCACAGCCTGGGGCTTCAAAGGGTCACCGGCCAACGCTGAGAGCAACGGAGGTGTCGCTGTGCTCTCAAACGCAAGCTCGGGCCCCCCAAAACCAGACGCGCCCAACAAAGGGACGCTGGCTTTCTGATGTCAACTGGTGAAAGGGCACCATGTCCTGGGAACGTTTCAAGTCAAACCCAGACACCTGACTTACCGAAAGATCCCATATCTTCCATAAACCCAGAAGGCTTTAGCCGATAATACTTGACTCTTTTCGAAATCTTTTCCTTGGTGTCCCAGACCTTCAAGGTGATTTTGTGAAAATTTATTTTCTTCAGTAACTCCTTGGTCACGTTGATGTTGAAAGCTTGGGTCCACGACACCCAGACCCTGTCGCCTTCTTGCCACGGCCTGACGGTTGTGTGAAAGGACAGGAGACTCTCAGGGGCCAAGATCTGACCACTGGTGTGGCGAGCAGGGCCCGGCCCTCCGCCTGTCTGTGTGTGTCCCGACCTCTCCCGGCTCCCAGCTCACGTCGGGAATCAGGAAACGGGTGCCTGGAACAGGGGCTCGCGCGCCTCTGGGTTCCTCGGAAAAATAAAAGCAATTCCTGCAGAGATGTCCTCCCCAGGAGCTCTCCATCCCGCCCCGAGCCCCGCCCTAGCGCAGCGTGCCTGCGTCCAGGAGCAGACGCCCGTGCTCACGCGCACACATACGAAGAAACAGCAAGAGCTGCCAAAGCTTTGGAAACACCAAAGAAATCCTTCGGTTGAAAATACCTGCACAGACAGTCCTTGGGGCGCTGTTACTAGGGGCATGCACGCTGCCACTCAGTAGATGTGGGGCGGGGCCCAAGGCCTGGAATTTCCAGCAAGTTCCAGGGGAAGCCAGCATCCATCCTGTTTCTTGTGATTATCAGACTACATGCAAGGCCACACACACGGAGACACACACACAGAGACACACACGGAGACACACACACACACACACACACGCTCACCTTTACTCCCGAGTCCAGGAACACTTTGGCCACGGTTGGAAACAGCAGCACGTCGACTCTCTTAGGCTCCCCGTCATCGGGCAGCAGGGAGTACTCGACGTGGTAGTAATGGTGGACCTTTGCAACGGGCTTGTCCATTTTAGGCTGTCGCCTGTATTTTTCAACCAAACTCGAAAATTTGCCTTTATGACCTAGAGGACACAGATGGAGTGAGTCCCGTGCTAACCTCACGTGGGAAGGCAGAGCCGTCTCCATGACTCCCTGCTCCCAAGAAGAGCCAGAGGCTGGGGCGGGCGGGGCCTGTGCAGCACCCGCCCGGCGTGAGGATGTGTGTCGGGGCCTCTGCTCCTGACTCTGAGGTCAGCGTCTCCGTAAAGGTGTTAAAACCCAGCATCACAGCACCATGGGATTTGTGCAACATCAGCAGCGCAAACACGACACTATCCTGGGGGGTACCCTGGGATCAGGGGGCCCCAGAGGCCGTCAGCGAGTCTTGCAGGGGCAAAGCTGGCAGACACCCCAGGCTGAGCCCACCGAAACCTCACCAAGGAAGCTGTGAGACGTGGGGCGGTGGGGCAACAGGGCGGGCAGGACACAAAGGGAGTCTGGGCTTCCCCAAGAGGTGCAGCCCCCCAGGCCTGCCCTTCACCACCAGCTGGAGCCTCCAGGCTGAGTGTTAACACAGCGAGAAGGTGACTCAGGAACCCCACACGGCTTCCTCTGAGCCGCCTTCTATAAGACTGACAGTGTTAAAGCTGTCGCTGTAGAGTGTCAACGGTGTATCGCCCAGGAGGCTGCTGTACATGGGAGCTGCCTCCCAAGGTCTTCAGGAATGAGCTTCTCACAGCCGTCCTCAGGGGCAGGAGGAGTCCTGGCGAGGGGAGGTGGCGAGGAAGCTGGCAGTTCGCAGACCCGCCTCCAGACTCAAGCCGCCGCGGGCCAGCAGGTCACACGCTCTCCCGTTGCCTGCCCACAGGTTCCAACCCCTGCAGCACAGCAGCGAGCCGTGCAACAGTATCGATCCCAAAAGGCGGGCAACGCGACAACAGCTCTCCAGAAAGTGAGACGCTTACCCCTTGGGAGACAAATCTAGACAGCAGATTGACAAGCAGAGACAACACTTTGCCTACAAAGGTCCGTCTAGTCAAAGCTCTGGTTTTTCCAGTAGTCACACATAGTTATGAGAGCTGGACAATGAAAAAGACTGACACCGAACAATTGATGCCTTCAAACTGCGGTGCTGGATAAGACTCTTGAGAGTCCCATGGACAGCAAGGAGATCAAACCAGTCCATCCTAAAGGAAGTCAACCCCGAATATTCTTGGAAGGACTGAAGCTGAAGCTCCAATACTTTGGCCACTGATATGAAGAGCTGACTCACTGGAAAAGACCTTTATGCTGGGAAAGACGGAGGACAGGAGGAGAAGGGGACGACAGAGGATGAGATGGTGGGACGGCATCACGGACTCAAAGGACATAAGTTTGAGCAAACTCCAGGAGATAGTGAGGGACAGGGAAGCCTGGCGTGCTGCAGTCTGTGGGGTCGCAAAGAGTCAGGCACAACTGAGCAACTGAACAGCAGTCCAGAAAATATACACACGCATCTTAAGCCCAGCGATCCCACTCCTTGAAATTCAGGCGACACAAGGACCCACACACAAGCCCAGAAGTGTCCATACGACAATGTCTACTGAACAACTGGAGACAACTTACGTGTTCAGCAACACGGGGCAGGGTAAATTAGACACACGGGATGGAGCCCTACAGCACACAGGCGTTTAAAACCAACACTGACAGAGCAACCGAGTCTGCACGTATCCGATAAGATATCCGAGACAGACCATCAAAGTTTTAAGAAGCAAGTTGTAGAACAGGATACGTAAACAAACAACTAGCATAAACATTCATGGATAAGTTCATCAATATTCAGGTATTTAAGGAAAAAACACTGAAGCTAGAATTTTATACCTAACCAAAGAGATAGGTTCTTCAAAGATACTGATGCTATAAAGATGCTTCCAGGCAAGGTCTCTTTAAGTGGAGCTGCACAGCGATCTATTTCACAAACGCCTTCGGAGAAAGGGCCAAAATCAGGAAAACAAGTCCAAGAGAAGCTGCAAGAGATGTGAAGGTGAAGACGGTCAAAGCCCCGCCGCTGTGTGCAGGCATCTTTTGCATGTCTGCACGGGATCCACAGACCGAAGATAAAAAGCACCATTATACATAAAGGAGGTCACACAGTGACAGAGAATTCAATTTGCCAAGAAAAGACAGGTCCGTTTTGAACACGGTATACATCTAACCAAACAGTTTACAAAGAATCTGAAGCAGTCATCCACAGGACTGCAAGGCGACGCTGAAATGCATCACCATGGGCGGAGATCTCAAGCAGGACAACAAAAACGATGTGTGAGAAAACGGAGAACTGCTGGATACGCCGAGGAATAGACCTACCTACGCAGGCAAGGGGCCTGTGCTCCACAAACTGTCAGGTGCCGGCGAAGGAGCTGAAGACCACGCAGATGGAGCCACAGGCCGGCCGCGTGCCACTGGACTCGGGGAGGCAGCGCTGTGCAAGAGACGCACCATAAAACAAGTCCAAGAGAAGCTGCAAGAGATGTGAAGGTGAAGACGGTCAAAGCCCCGCCGCTGTGTGCAGGCATCTTTTGCATGTCTGCACGGGATCCACAGACCGAAGATAAAAAGCACCATTATACATAAAGGAGGTCACACAGTGACAGAGAATTCAATTTGCCAAGAAAAGACAGGTCCGTTTTGAACACGGTATACATCTAACCAAACAGTTTACAAAGAATCTGAAGCAGTCATCCACAGGACTGCAAGGCGACGCTGAAATGCATCACCATGGGCGGAGATCTCAAGCAGGACAACAAAAACGATGTGTGAGAAAACGGAGAACTGCTGGATACGCCGAGGAATAGACCTACCTACGCAGGCAAGGGGCCTGTGCTCCACAAACTGTCAGGTGCCGGCGAAGGGCTGAAGACCACGCAGATGGAGCCACAGGCCGGCCGCGTGCCACTGGACTCGGGGAGGCAGCGCTGTGCAAGAGACGCACCACCCAAAGCAAACTGCAGATTCCACACGCACCCTTCCACACCGTCAACCGCATTCTTCACACGCAGAACAAAACACGCTTTAAATGTGAATGGAAACGCAAAAGGCCCTGAATACCCAAAGTATCACTGACAAAGAGGCCCGGGGCTGGAGGACTCTGGCTTCCTGACTTCAGACTTCACGACAAAGCTACCGTGATTGAAACACCATGGCACCGGCACAAAGACGGAAATACAGATCAATGGAACAAGACAGAGCGTCCAGAGATGAGCCTCCCGCACCTGTGGTCTCCTGATAAACAACAGAGGAGGAAAGAAAGCAGCAACGGGGAAAAGACCGTCTCTTCAATCAGCGGTGTCAGCAGACTGGACAACCGCATACAAAAGAGAGAAATTAAAACGTTTCCTGACACCATACGCAGAAATACACTCAAATGGACTAAAGATCCACATATAACACCTGATACTCTAAAATTCCTAGAGAAAAACATAGGCAGAACAGTCTCTGACATAAACTGCAGTAACAGTTTCGGGGATCCGTCTCCCAGAGTGATGGAAATACAAAGGAAACGAAGCAAATGGAACCTCATTCAACTTAAAGGCTTCTGGACCACAAAGGAAGCCACAGACAGCCTGAAAAGGCAACCTGTGGATGGGAGAAAATATTTGCAAACGACTCTACTAACAAGGAATTAATTTCAAAAACATACAACCAGCTTATACAGCTTAATATCAAAACCAGAAAAACCCAATCAAAACATGGGCAGAAGACACAGACATTTCTCCAAGACACAAAGACAGCCAAGAGGCGCGTGGAAAGATGTTCCCGATGGCACAATCATGAGCGAAATGAAAAAGCTACAATGAGGCGTCGCTCACACTGATCAGAATGGCCTCAATACCTCTGAGAATCGGCATTTAAACCCAGAATTAGGGGAGTCACATCATGACCAACCTAGACAGCATATTAAAAAGCAGAGACATTACTTTGCCATCAAATGTCCATCCAGTCAAGGCTATGGTTTTTTCAGTAGTCATGTATGGATGTGAGAGTTGGACTATAAAGAAGGATGAGCACTGAAGAATTGATGCTTTTGAATTGTGGTATTGGAAAAGACTCTTGAGAGTCCCTTGGACTGTAAGAAGATCCAAAAAGTCCATCCTAAAGGAGGCCAGTCCTGAATGTTCATTGGAAGGACTGATGTTGAAGTTGAAACTCCAATATTTGATTTACCTGATGTGAAGAGCTGACTCATTTGGAAAAACCCTGATGCTGGTAAATACTAAAGATTGGAGAAGGGATGGCTTCACTGACTCAATAGACGTGAGTTTTAGTAAACTCCGCGAGTTGGTGACGGACAGGGAGGCCTGGCGTGCTGCAGTCCATGAGGTCGCAAAGAGTTGGACATGACAGTGACTGAACTGAACTGAACTGATAGCATCTATTTGACTTCCCAGCTGGTGCTAGTGGTAAAGTACCTGCCTCATGTCTCTCAAGAGACATGAGATGCAAGTTCAGTCCTTGGGTTGGAAAGATGCCCTGGAGAAGGGCATGTATCCTGGCAGGCTACAGTCCATAGGATTGCAAAGAGTTGAACACAACTGAAGTGACTTAGCAGGCACATACATATAACATGTATTAAAAGGATCATTATGGCTGATCAGTAGGTCAGAAAGTATGAAATTAGGGAGTATCTTTACAGCATTCTTACAGTAGTTCTGATGGAAGGGTCAATGGCTTTACTTAGTGTCATAGCAATGATAAGGAGTAGGCTTCTGAAGTTGAAGCTAAATACAATATAGTGTGTGAGAGAAATTACAGAATAATTTCAAGGATTTAGCCTCCAGAATCTGGAAAAAGGAAGTTGTCATTTATTGAAATAGATGAAGTTTACTGTGAGGAGGTGATATGAGAGGTGTTTGAGACATGTTATGTGTGAACATCTAATAGAAATCTATGTGGAGAGGTAAGCTGATATTAGGATATGACTATAATTGGGGGAAGATCTCTTGTAAATGTAGGCAGATAGAGTCAGAGGTCCCCTTATTTCTTAACAAAAGAGAAGCATTTTAGGACTAAGTCATTCTGTGATATTTGCCTGGCCACAGTGCTTGGCTTTGCAGAAGAATAAGTCTTGTAGTTAATAATTGCAAAGAAACAAAGGAATGGAAGAACTAACAGTTATTGCTAACCAGGGAGATAACTCACTATATAAGAGACAATATTTCACTTGTAAAGACTCCTAGTTCCATTTTGAAGATAAAGGTTAGCCCAGATCACATTCTTGAGCTGTTTTACAGTATCCAAACCCCCTTACACACTCAACCACCGTATTAACTGGAACGTCAGGAATGATGATGCTAACTGTTATTGGCCTTTGTGACTTCAATCAAGGCCTAGAGCCTAGACTCTGTCCAACCTTTGCCTCGATTCCATTCTGAAGTTTCCTCTGCTCAAATTCCTTCATGATTATGCATATACTCATCCTTATCCTAAGACAAGCTCAATTTTGCTGTTTGGGAAGACACAGCTGGAAATATCCTAAGAGTTCTCCTTACTTGCTGCAAGTAATAAATATTGTCTTTTCCCATGCTTTTTCTTGGTTTTGTCTCATGGCTCCACACCTACCAAGATGTAAACCCAGCTTTAGGGTAACAGTTAGAGATATATAATTTTTATTCTTAGCAAATAAATGGTGTTTAAAATGACAAACCTATTGATTTGCAATGAATGCTATTGCTCTTATCTTCATTACCTATCTCTTTAGGAACTTATTAAACAATGTTGTTCACAGTATTAATGATACAAATAATTACAAATTTTAGTACTTCATAATTTTACTTTGAAAGTGTTAAAGTGTTAGTTGCTCAATAATGTGTGACTCTTTTTAACCCAGGGACTGTAGCCCACCATAGTCCATCAGGCTCCTCTGTCCATGGAATTATCCAGGCAAGCATATTAGAATGGGTAGCCATTCCCTTCTCCAGGGGTCTTTCTGACCCAGGGACTGAACCCAGATGTCCTTCATTTCAGGAAAATTATTTTCCATTCTTAGCCATGAAAGAAGCACCACTGGTTGCCATGTGAATGCATGCATGTGTGCTCAGTTGCTTCAGTCATGTCTGACTCTGCAACCCTATGGACTATAGCCTACCAGGCTCTTCTATCCATGGGATTCTCCAGGCAAGAACACTGGAATGAGTTGCATGCCCTTCTCCAAGATATCTTCCTGAACCAGGGATTGAATCCAAGTCTCCTGGGTCTCTTGCATTGCAGGTAGATTCTTTACCACTGAGCCAAAGGGGAAGCCCATTGGTTGTCATACTACAAAGCCATTCTCTGACATCATCTGGATGTCCCATAATTCAACTCAATTCTGATACTATCTGAAGATATCCTCAGTTTCTACAGGTTAAGGATTCAGTCTCATAATAATGCTCTCCACAGCTCTCAACACATGCACACTCTTCAGATTCCAGGCACAAGTTCAGGTTATCACTTGTACTTCTGACTATCTATTGGATTGATGATTTCAAGGAATTGCCTCCTTGAGTTTGATTAATTTGCTAGAGCAGCTCAAAGATCTCTGAGAAACATTTTGTGTACTAGATGAATGGTTTATTATAAAAGGTTATGGGCTTCCTGGTGGCTCAGAGGTTAAAATGTCTGCCTGCAATGTGGGAGACCTGGGTTCGATCCCTGGATCAGGAAGATTCCCTGGAGAAGGAAATGGCAACTCACTCCAGTATTCTTGCCTGGAAAATCCCATGGACAGAGGAGCCTAAAAGGTTATAACTCAGGAAAAGCCTGATGGAAGAAATGCAGAGGGCAAGGTATGAGGAAAGGGTCTGGGGCTTCCACATCCCCTCTCAGCATGCCTGTACTCCCAGAAGCTCACTGAACCTCACCCTTTTTTATTTGATGGAGGCTTCATTGCATAGACTAATTACAGTATTATCCACTGGAAATTGATTTAATCTCCATTCCCTTTGGAAGTCAAAGGGGTAGGAAAAAATTTCTACCTCTCTTATCACTGATTGGTCCTCCTGTGAACTAGTTCACATCCTTCAGTGGTCCCAAGAGCCACCTTATCAACAGAAAAAAAAAAAAAAAACGCTTTGTTGTAGCTCAAAGGAAATCCCAAGGTTTTTGTACCAGAGATGTGATGAAGAATATATACTTTTCATTATAAATTACCATATCACAAATAGTTTAAATATTAGCTGAGAATGGTTTGCCTTGCAAACAAACAGAGGTCATTCTATCGTTTTTGACATTGCATCCAAGTACTGCATTTTGGACTCTTGTTGAACATAATGGCTACTCCATTTCTTCAAAGGGGTTCCTGTCCACAGTAGTAGATATAATGGTCATCTGAGTTAAATCACCCATTCCAGTCCATTTTAGTTCACTAATTCCTAAAATGTCAACGTTCACTCTTGGCATCTCCTGTTTGACCACTTTCAATTTGCTTTGATTCATGGACTTAACATTCCAGGTTCATATGCAATATTGCTCTTTACAACATCAGACATTACTTCCATCACCAATCTCATCCACAGCTGGGTGTTGTTGTTGTTGTTTGGCTCCGTCTCTTCATTCTTTCTGCAGTTATTTCTCCACTGATCTCCAGGAGCATATTGGGTATCTACAGACCTGGGGAGTTCATCTTTCAGTGTTCTATCTTTTTGCCTTTTCATATTATTCATAGAGTTTTCAAGGCAGAAATATTGAAGTGGTTTACCATTCCCATCTCCAGTGGACCACATTTTGTCAGAACTCTCCACTATGACCCATTCATCTTGGGTGGTCCTACATGTTATGGCTTATAGTTTCATTGAGTTAGACAAGGCTGTGGTCCATATGATAAGACTGGTTAGTTTTCTGTAACTGTTGTTTTCAGTCTGTCAGCCCTCTGATGGAAAAGGATAAGAGACTTATGGAAGCTTCCTGATGGGAGAGATTGACTGAGGGGGAAACTGGGTCTTGTTCTGATGGATTGGGCCATGCTCATTAAATCTTTAAACCAATGTCTGTTGATGGGTGAAGCTGTGTTCCCTCCTTGTTATTTACCTGGAACCAAATTGTGGAGGTAATGAAGATAATGGTGAACTCCTTCAAAAGGTCCCATGCAAGCACTGCTACACTCAGTTCCCCCATCCCTGCAGCAGGCCACTGCCAATCTATTCCTCTGCCAGAGACTCCTGGACATTCATGGACAAACCTGGTTCAGTCACTTGTGGAGTCACTGCTCTTCCCTCCTGGGTCCTGGGGCACACAATCTTCTGTTTGTGCTCTCCAAGAGTCTATTTCCCCAGCCTTGTGTAATTTCTGGCAGTTCTTTGGTGGAGTTAATGGAGACCTGCACCAAGAGGGCTTATATCATACTCAAGTTGCACCCAGCCCAAGTCTGCTGCAACCAGAGACCCTGCCGCTATGACAGTCCACTGCTGACACATGCCTCCACAACAGACACTCAAAAACAGTTCTGTCTCAGTCTCTGTGAGGTCTCTGGGTCCTGGTGCACACAAGGTTTGTTTGAGTCCTCTGAGCATCTCTGGCGGGTGTGAGGTTTGATTCTAAATGTAATTTCACCTCCCCCCTATCATCTTGCTGGGGCTTCTCCTTTGCCCTTGGACATGGGGTATCTCCTCAAAGTGACCCCAGAACCGTGCAGCCACTGCTACAGTGCCTACTGTCGGTGAGGCTTCTCTGCCCTTGGACATAGGGTATCACCTCACAGTCGTTCCAGCACGAAACAACCACTGCTATAACTTTGCAGCCAAAGATGGAGAAGCTATATACAGTCAGCAAAAACAAGACTGGGAGCTGACTGTGGCTCAGATCATGAAATCCTTATTGCCAAATTCAGACTTAAATTGAAGAAAGTGGGGAAAACCACTAGACCATTAAGGTGTGACCTAAATGAAATCTCTTATGATTATAGAGTGAACATCACTAGATGTTCACTAGATTCAAGGGTTTAGATCTGATAGAGTGCATGAAGAACCATTGAAGGAGGTTTGTGACATTGTATAGGAGGCAGGGATCAAGCCATTCCTAAGAAAAATAAATACAAAAAGGCAAAATGGTTCTCTGAGGAAGCCTTATAAATAGCTGTGAAAAGAAGAGTAGTGAAAAGGAAAGATATACCGTTTAAGTGCAGAGTTCTAAAGAATAACAAGGAGAGACAGGAGAGTCTACCTCAGTGATCAGTCCAAAGAAATAGAGGAAAACAATAGAATAGGAAACACTAGAGATCTCTTCAAGAAAATTAAAGATATCAAGGGAACATTTCATACAAAGATGGGCACAATAAAGGACAGAAGTGGTATGGACCTAAGAGAAGCAGAAGATATTAAGAAGAGGTGGCAAGAATACACAGAACTATACAAAAAGAGACTTCATGACCCAGATAATCACAAAAGTATGATCACTCACCTACAGCCAGACATCTTGGAGTGCAAAGTCAGGTGGAACTTAGCAAGCATCACTATGAACAAAGCTAGTAGAGATGATGGAATTCCAGTTTATCTACTTCAAATCCTAAAAAAAAAAATGATACTGTGAAAGTGCTGGACCCAACACGCCAGCAAACATGGAAAACTCAACAGTGTCCAAAGGACTGGAAAAGTTCAGTTTTCATTCCAATCCCTAAGAAAAGCAATGCTAAAGAATGCTCAAACTATCACACATTTCATGTAATCTCACACGTTAGTAAAGTAATGCTCAAAATTCTCTGAGCCAGGCTTCAACAGAATGTGAACCATGAACTTCCAGATGTTCAAGCTGAATTTAGGAAAGGCCAAGGAACTAGAGATCAAATTGCCAACATTGATTGGATCATCAAAAAAGCAAGAGGGTTCCAGAAAAAAAAAAAAAAATCTACTTCTGCTTTATTGACTATGCAAATGCCTATGAATGTGTGCATCACAAGAAACTGTGGAAATTGCTTCAAGAGATGGGAATACCAGAATACTTTACCTGCCTCTTGAGAAATTTGTATGCAGTTAAGGAGACAATAGTTAGAACTGGAAATGGAACAACAGACTGGTTCCAAATAGGGAAAGGAATATTCAAGGTTGTATATTGTCACCCTGCTTGTGTAACTTACATGCAGAGTACATCTTGAGAAATGCTGGGCTGGATCAACCAAGCTGGAATCAAGATTGCCAGGAGAAATATCAATAGCCTCAGATATGCAAATGACAGAACCCTTATGGCAGAAAGCAAAAAAGAACTAAAGAGCCTCTTAGTGAAAGTGAAAGAGGAGAATGAAAACTTTGGCTTAAAACTCAACATTCAGAAAACGAAGATCATGGCATCTGGTCCCATCACTTCACGCCAATAAATGTAGAAACAGTGATAGACTTCTTTTTTTTTTTTTATATCTGAGTATTTATTAGCAGACCACATATTATTTGGGGGCTCCAAAATCACTGCATATGGTGACTGCTTACGTGAAATTAAAAGACATTTGCTCCTTGGAAGAAAAGTTATGACCAATCTAGACAGTATATCAAAAAGCAGAGACATTACTTTGTCAACAAAGATCTGTCTAGTAAAAGCTATGGTTTTTCCAGTAGTCATGTATGGATGTGACAGTTGGACTATAAAAAAGCTGAGTGCTGAAGAATGATGCTTTTGAACTGTGGTGTTGGAGAAGACTCTTGAGAGTCCCTTGGACTGCAAGGAGATTTAACCAATCAATCCCAAATGAAATCAACCCTTAATATTAATTGTAAGGACTGATGCTTAAGCTGAAGATCCAATACTTTGGCCACCTAATGTGAAGAGCTGACTCACTTAAAAAGTCCCTAATTCTGGGAAAGATTGAAGGAGGGAGGAGAAGGGGACCACAGAGGATGAGATGGTTGGATGGCATTACTGACTCAATGGACATGAGTTTGAGTAAACTCTGGGAGTTGGTGATGGACAATGAGGCCTGGAATGCTGCATCCCATGGTTTCACAAAGAGATGGACATGACTGAGCGACTGAACTATCTGAAAAAGAAGTTCTAAGTTATAAAATTATAATTGTGATTTTTTTCTATTATCTCTCAAGTTTTTTTTTTCCTTGCTTCATGCATCTTTAAGTTAGATTTCAGGTGTACATATGAACTAAGAATTATATTTTCTTGATGATCTTGTTTATCCCTTTTTATATATATAAATATTTCTTGTTCTGAAATGGATTTTAAAACATTTATCCCAGCACTCTTTTGGTTACTATTTATCTATCTTTTTATTTTTAAACTTTTAATATTTTAAATACATTACTAAAAGACAGTAGTTTTTTTTTTTAATCATTTTCTTTTGTCTGAGATTGTTGAAATCTACAGTGCCTGTTGATGTCATTGGTTTAAAGGTATCCTTTTGCTGGCTACTTTATATTCATTTCATTTGTTGTTTTACCTCTTTGTTATCTCTCAATTTAATTAACCAAATATAGTGATACTGTTTAACCTATTCTTTTGATGTATTATTTAGACATACTTTGGTTTAGAATCATTTATTTATTTTAATTCAGTGACAATTGCTTTACAATATTGTGATGGTTTTTGCCATACATCAACATGAATCATTCATAGGTATACATGTGTCTTCCCCATCCTGAAACCTCCTTCCACCTCCCTCCCCATCCTACCCCTCAAGGTTGTCTTAGAGCACTGACTTTGGATGCCCTGCTTCATGCTAAAAACTCACACTGATCATCTGTTTTACAAATGGTAATGAATATGCTTCAATTCTATTCTCTCAAATCATCCCACTCCTTCTACCACTGGGTCCAAAAGCCTGTTCTTTATGTCAGCATTCTTTGCTACCCTGCGTATAGAATCATCGGTACCATCTTTTAAAATTCCATATATATGTGTTACTATACACTGTTTGTCTTTCTCTTTCTGACTTACTTCACTTTGTATAATAGGCTCCAGGTTCATCCATCTCATTAGAATTGACTTAAATGCATTCCTTTTTATAGCTGAGTAATATTCCTTTGTGCATATGTACCACAACTTCCTTATCCATTCCTCTGCCGATGACCATATAGGTTGCTTCCATGTCTTAGCTATTATAAATAGTGCTGCAATGAACACTGGGGTACGTCTTTCTCTTTCATTTTTCTTTCCTTGGGATATATGGAAACCAGTGGGATTGCTGGGTGGTATGACAGTTCTGTTTCCAGTTTTTTAAGGGATCTCCATTCTTCTCTCCATAGTGATTGTACCAGTTTGCATTCCCACCAACAGTGTAAGAAGATTCCTTTTTCTTCACACCCTCTCCAGCCTTTACTGTCTAGATTTTTTGATGATGGCCATTCTGACCAGTATGACATGATACTTCATTGTGGTTTTGATTTGCATTTCTTTAATAATGAATGATGTTGAAAATCTTTTCATGTGTTTATTAGTCATCTGTATGTCTTCTTTGGAGAAATGTCAGTTTAAGTCTTTTTGCCATTTTTTGATTGGGTTGTTCATTTTTCTGGTATTGAGGTGCTTGTATATTTTGGAGATTAATTATTTTTCAGTTGTTCCATTTGTGATTATTTTCTCCCAGTTTGAGGACTGTCTTTTCACCTTGCTTATAGTTTCCTTTATCTATTTTTATCTTTATTCCTATTATTCTGGGAGATGTGTCATAGAAGATCTTGCTGTGATTTATGTCAGAGACTGTTCTGCCTATGTTTTCCTCTAAGAGATTTTATAGTTTCTGTTCTTACATTTAGATCTTTAATTAATTTTATTTTTGTATATGGTGTTAGAAAGCATTCTAATTTTATTATTTTACATTCTGGGGCTTCCCTGGTGGTCTAGTGGTTAAGACTCAGAGCTCCCAATGCCAGGGGCCTGGGTTTGATCCCTGGTCAGGGAACCAGAGCCCACATGCTACAACTAAGACCCAGTACAGCCAAATAAGCAAATAAAACAAATATTTTACATTCTGGCAACTTTCCCAGCACCACTTATTGAAGAGATTACCTTTTCTCCATTGTATGTGTTTGCCTCCTTTGTCAAAGATAAGGTGTCCATAGGTGTGTGGATTTACCTCTAGGCTTTCTATTTTGTTCCATTGATCTATATGTCTATTTTGTGCCAGTACCATACAGTCTTGATGACTGTAGCTTTGTAGTCATCATTAGCCAAGATTGCTTTGGCTATTTGGGGTCTTTCGTTTTTCCATACAAATTGTGGAATTATCTGTTCTAGTTTTGTGAAAAATATCATTAATAGTTTGATAGAGATTGCATTGAATCTATAGATTGCATTGGGTAGTCTACTCATTTTCACTATATTGATTTTCCAGTCCAAGAACATGATATAATTCTCCATCTATTTGTGACATCTTTCATTTGCATTTTATAGTTTTCCATATATGTCTTTTGTTTTTTAGGTAAATTTATTCCTAAGTACTTTCTTCTTTTTGTTGCAATGGCGAATGGGTTTTCTTTAATTTCTCATTCTGATTTTTCATTGTTAGTTTATAGGAATACAAAGGATTTCTGTGTATTAATTTTATATTCTGCAATTTTCATATGTTCATTGATTAGCTCTAGTAACTTATGGTAGTATCTTTAGGGTTTTCTATCTAGAGGATCATGTAATTTGCAAACAGTGAGAGTTTTAATTCTTCTTTTCAAATCTGGAGTGTTTTAAATTCTTTTCCCTCTCGATTGTGGTAGCTACGACTTCCAAAACTCTGTTGAATAGTGTGGTGAGAGTGGGCACACTTGTCTTATTCCTGATTTTAAAGAAAATGCTTTCAATTTTTTGCCATTGAGGATAATGTTTGTTATGAGTTTGACATATATGGCTTTATTTACTGATCACCTTTGGTCTACAACGTGCACTGAAAATAACCCAAGTCTTCTTTCCAAAATATTATAGCATTCCACATATGGTGTCAGGCCTTACACATTTTCAGTTCTTCAATTTACTTGTTCTAATGTTGTCATACATGAACCTTTCACATACAGTGTCTTTTTAGACCTCTTTGAGAGCAGTTCAATATATAAGAAATAATTTAGTTTATATATATTGATTGAATTTATTTCTGCTCATCCATATTTTTCTTATGTCATAATCCTTCTTCTGAAACAGTAAGTTTGATCTCTTATTTTGTTTGCCTGAAACAATTTATTCACCTTTTAAAAAAATTTTAATAATTTTAGATTCATAAAAATTCTTCAAAAATAATACAGTTTTCTTGTATCCTTCACTCAGATTCTCATATTGTCACATCTGATGTGATCATGGTATATATGTCACAAGTAATAAACCAACACTGGTAAATTGTTACCAACTGGACCCAGATTTTAGATTTAGATTCATTTAATTTTTCTATTCATGGTTTTTTTTTAAAATTTTTTTCTGCCCCAATATTCACTGTGAGATGACACAATACCTTTAGACATCATGTGTGTCTTTTTCAGTCTAAAACTATTTCTTAGCATTCTCTTATCTCTCATTAAATTTATAGTTTTCAGGAATACAAGACAAACTTTTTAAGCTGCCATTCAATTGTGTTTATCTGCTTTTTTTTTTTCATATAAAGAGAGTGGTAATAATGGTTTTGAGGGAAAAAATATATTGCAACCGTGTAATGCTATGCTCATCACATGATATTTGGATCACATTCAATAAATATGCACATTAACATAGACTATTTGGCCGAGGGTATTGTTGCCAATTCTCTTTTATACAGTGAAGTTATTTTTCCCTTTAACATACTTGGGTGAACCACATCACTGAGTCCATTTCACATGGGATACTAAACTCCACCTCCTGTAATGCAGACATATATATGATTTGAATTATTCTGTAAGATATGTTTACTTCTCCATTATTTATTTATTTAATTGCTTATTTATATTGGTATCTCTGTGTGCTCAGTGGTGTGTGCTCATTTAGTTGTGTCTGATTTTTTGAGAGCCCTTCAACTGTAGTCTGCCAATCTTCTCTGTCCATGGCAAGAGATTTTTGAGGCAAGAACACTGGAGTGGGTTGTCATTTCCTACTCCAGGGGATCCTCCAGACCCAGAGACTGAACCCACATCTCTTGCATCTCCTGTATTGGCAGGCAAATCCTTTACCACTGTTCCATCTGTGAAGCCTTATGTCAGTAAGGACTTATTTATTTGATTATTTAGGGTATAATCTGTTTAATTTTTAACAGTATTGTTCATTTTTATAAATATAAATTTATTTATTTTAATAGGAGGTTAATTACTTTTCATTATTGTATTGGTTTTGCCACATGTCAACATGAATCCGCAACAGGTATACACGTGTTCCCCATCCTAAACTCCCCTCCCTCCTCTCTCCCCATACCATCCCTCTGGGTCATCCCAGTGCATCAGCCCCAAGCATCCAGTATTATGCATCAAACCTGGACTGGTGATTCGTTTCATCTATGATATTATACATGTTTCAATGCCATTCTCCCAAATCATCCCACCCTTTCACTCTCTCATAGAGTAAAAAAGCCTGTTCTATACATCTGTGTCTCTTTTGTTGTCTCGCATACAGGGTTATCATTACCATCTTTCTAAATTCCATATATATGTGTTAGTATACTATATTGGTGTTTTTCTTTCTGGCTTACTTCACTCTGTATAATAGGCTCCAGTTTCATCCACTTATTAGAACTGATTCAAATGAATTCTTTTTAATGGCTGAGTAATACTCCACTGTGTACATGTACCACAGCTTTCTTATTCATTCATCTGCTGATGGACATCTAGGTTGTTTCCATGTTCTGGCTATTATAAACAGTGCTTCAGTGAACATTGGGGTACACGTGTCTCTTTCAATTCTGTTTATCTCAGTGTGTATGCCAAGAAGTGGATCATAAGGCAGTTCTATTTCCAGGTTTTTAAGGAATCTCCACACTGTTCTCCATAGTAGCTGTACTAATTTGCATTCCCACCAACAGTGTAAGAGAGTTCCCTTTTCTCCACACACTCTCCAGCACTTATTGCTTGTAGACTTTTGGATCACAGCCATTCTGACTGGCATGAATTGGTACCTCATTGTGGTTTTGATTTGCATTTCTCTGATAATGAGTGATGTTGAACATCTTTTCATGTGTTTTTTAGCCATCTGTATGTCTTCTTTGGAGAAATGTCTATTTAGTTCTTTGGCCCATTTTTTGATTGGGTTGTTTATTTTTCTGGAATTGAGCTGCAGGAGTTGCTTGTATATTTTGAGATTAGTTGTTTGTCAGTTGCTTCATTTGCTATTATTTTCTCCCATTCCAAAGGCTGTCTTTTCACCTTGCTTATAGTTTTCTTTGTGTGCAGAAGCTTTTAAGTTTAATTAGGTCTCACTTGTTTATTTTTGCTTTTATTTTTCAATTCTGTTTATCTCAGTGTGTATGCCAAGAAGTGGATCATAAGGCAGTTCTACTTCCAGGTTTTTAAGGAATCTCCACACTGTTCTCCATAGTAGCTGTACTAATTTGCATTCCCACCAACAGTGTAAGAGAGTTCCCTTTTCTCCACACACTCTCCAGCACTTATTGCTTGTAGACTTTTGGATCACAGCCATTCTGACTGGCATGAATTGGTACCTCATTGTGGTTTTGATTTGCATTTCTCTGATAATGAGTGATGTTGAACATCTTTTCATGTGTTTTTTAGCCATCTGTATGTCTTCTTTGGAGAAATGTCTATTTAGTTCTTTGGCCCATTTTTTGATTGGGTTGTTTATTTTTCTGGAATTGAGCTGCAGGAGTTGCTTGTATATTTTTGAGATTAGTTGTTTGTCAGTTGCTTCATTTGCTATTATTTTCTCCCATTCCAAAGGCTGTCTTTTCACCTTGCTTATAGTTTTCTTTGTGTGCAGAAGCTTTTAAGTTTAATTAGGTCTCACTTGTTTATTTTTGCTTTTATTTCCAACATTTTAAGTTATAGAGGATCCTGCTATGATTTATGTAGGAGAGTGTTTTGCCTAAGTTCTCCTCTAGGAGTTTTATAGTTTCTGGTCTTACATTTAGATCTTTAATCCATACTGAGTTTATTTTTATGTATGGTGTTAGAAAGTGTTCTAGTTTCATTATTTTACAAGTGATTGACCAGTTTTCCCAGCCTACTTGTTAAAGAGATTGTCTTCTTTCCATTATATATTCTTGCCTCCTTTGTCAAAGTTAAGGTGTCTATAGGTGTGTGGATTTATCTCTGGGATTTCTATTTTGTTCCATTGATCTATATTTCTGTCTTTGTGCCAGTTCCATACTATCTTGATGACTGTGGCTTTGTAGTTGAGCCTGAAGTCCGGCAGGTAGATTCCTCCAGTTCCATTCTTCTTTCTCAAGATTGTTTTGGCTATTATAGGTGTTTTTTGTATTTCCATACATATTGTGAAATAATTTGTTCTAGCTCTGTGAAAAATACCGTTGTAGCTTGATAAGGATGGCATGGAATCTATAGATTGCTTTGAGTAGTATACTCATCTTCATTATATTGATTCTTCTGATTCATGAGCATGGTATATAGTTTTGTCCATTGATAGCTCTTTCAGTTGACAGTGCTTTTCTATGGAGAACATATTCATTCAATATCTTTTATTAAGCTTCCTTCATGTTTGACACACTTGAGAAAATCAATTAAAATTAATTTATTTATAAATTCAAGCTGAGAGTATGTTTTAAAATAATATATGTGCAAATGTGATATTATTTTTAGTGACAATTTAAACTCTTAAAATTCTAATTATTATATTGTTTCATGGTCCACTGAGGGGGGAAATAGGTCTTAAGTAGATTCCTTTGGCACTCATAATTTCATCATGCTTTAATATTGGCCTTTAAAGAGAGGAAAGATTGTTTTTTATTGGGACTTCCAATATCCTTCAAATCTCTTCCATTTATCTTAATAGTGCTCATGTTCTTCCCTCAAATATTTTTGCATGGAGCAGAAATCAGATGAAGAACAAAGATGTCAATTAGATTACTTAGGCTAGTTGTGTCTTATATAAATAAGACACAACTGAAATAAAACAGTATTTCCCTTTGGTTCTTATAGGTAATTCTTTTTCAATGTAAAATGCTCCAGAAGGTATCTAGAACCAGAGAAAATAAAACAAAGAGGCAGTTTGTCTTGCTTTACTTCATTTCATTCAACTCATTTTGTCATCTATGAGATAAGGTACATATTAAGTACCAATGTCATGGAAAGTACTTAAATGTTCACATTTATCTGAGACAAACTTCACAAGGGATAGTGTAAAAATTCTCTGATGACTAAATAACTACAATGGTTGCTAAAGTATAGAATATATTATATACTCAATACTCTAGGTGTTACATAAATTATTTTATTTCATAATAAAGTTTTTAAAATGGATCAATTCAGTTCAGTCACTCAGTCGTGTCTGACTCTTTGCGACCCCATGAATTGCAGCACGCCAGGCCTGTCCATCACCATCTCCCAGAGTTCATTCAGACTTATTGAGTCGGTGATGCCATCCAGCCATCTCATCCTCTGTTATCCCCTTCTCCTCCTGCCCCCAATCCCTCCCAGCATCACGGTCTTTTCCAATGAGTCAACTCTTCGCATGATATGGCCAAAGTGCTGGAGTTTCACCTTTAGCATCATTCCTTCCAAAGAAATCCCAGGGTTGATCTCCTTCAGAATGGACTGGTTGGATCTCCTTGCAGTCCAGCACGGGGATAATCCAGAGAGAGGGTGTGGGGCGGGAGGGGGGAGATGGGGGTC
>SJXQ01002456.1:0-43078 GCA_006408695.1 Aepyceros melampus | reverse complement strand
TAAAAAAAAAAGAGTCTTCTCCAACACCACAATTCAAAAGCATCAATTCTTTGGCGCTCAGCCTTCTTCACAGTCCAATTCTCACATCCATACATGACCACAGGAGAATGGATATTAAAATATAAATCATGGGATTCCTAGGTGAGGCGAGTGGTTAAGAATCCAGCTGCCAATGCAAGGGACACCAGTTTGATCTCTGGGTCAGGAAGATCCCATGAAGGAGGGCAGGGAAACCCACTCTAATATTCTTGCCTGTAAAATCCCATGGACAGAGGAGCCTGTTGGGCTACAGTCCTTTGGGTCACAAAGAGTCAGATATGACTGAAGCAACTTAGCATACAAATCATAGAAAAAGAAAATTAGCCTTGATAGTATTAAATGACTTGGCAAGGTTTACACAGATAAATTTTCAACCTGAAGTTCAAATCTACAAAGTTTGGTTAGGAAACATGTGTTCTTTTATATAATATTTATCTGTACCTGTATTTATGACAAGATCAGTCAACATCTATGTACACATAAGCATGCATGCATGACATGACAAGTCATAATATAAAGAGTATCTATTGCAATAATGTCCTTCTTTATGCTACTGTATAAGTTGATTATCTTGTTTGGAATATAAAATTCTAATACATTTTTTAAAAGCAAGAAGAATACAGTAAAGTTTTTGTAATTTCATACTTACCATAAAATAATATGACATTGCTCTTGAATGGGAAATAAGGTTCAGTCCTTTCATCTTGAGGATATGTTTTGACACCAATATATTTAAATGATTTGTTTAGGTTCAAATGTTTAACTAATGATACATAGTTGCTAGTTTTCTAGTTTCAAATTAATATTAGGCCATTTTATCTATTTTCTTTTACATTAGAATAAACTAAGATTTATTATAAGTTTTATGGGAATATTAACTTACAGATGGACCAGGTATAACTAAGTTCATAGTTGAGTGCACACCTTATACAGCAATGGAATAAAAGACAAATAATATTACTATAAGGAGAATATTTAACTCCAGACTAAATAGTCATAAAGAATCACTTATCAGTAGTAAAGGCACAATACCAAAATAGAACAGAGCTATAAACTAAGATATAGGTAAATGAGCAGACCCTTATATTAATATTTATGTGTGCACATCATCCTAGATAGCTTCCAAATAAAGGATGAATATGTTCTTATAAACTTAGTAAAGGATAAAAGTGATAAAGCCATTAATAAAAATAGGGTAGGATAATTTGCTATTTTGTATTTTTAATAACATTAATTAAAACGTGTTTTATAGGTAGTACAAAGTTTTAGAATTAAATAGATGTCAAATTTTTTACTTTTATTTAAACATGATCATATGCTTACATTCACTTGAAGTCACTTTTCTCAAGTGGCTAAGAGAATGGTAATTGATGCAGAATTGAATTATAAAGAAAATGTCTAAATAAAACAATTGTGGTACAATAAGGAAGGTATTCTCAGTCAATAAAATACTCCCTGAATATCTCAGTTACATGGACAAATTAAATTAACTCTTCCATGACTTTAGGGAACCAAGAACTAATTAATGCTTTAATCATTAACTGACTTTTAGATGTTTTTAAACTTTTATAATATACTTGATTTTAGCAAACACATTCATCTAAAATCATCATCAACCAACTTAATAAATTATAGCCATAAAATAAAAATCATAATAAGATTTAAATCTAATATAAATCGTTAGTCCACATGTCCTTAACATTTCACATCGAAACGTGGTAATGCAAAAAAAAAAAAAAAAAAAGGACAAGTCTGTCAATGGCAGACTGGTTGGATATGCTTAATTTTACTTATATTTCCTTATATATCTCTGCAAATAATTAGAACATATGTGATATTCAATGACATATCTATTCCCATTCAAGGGGTATAGTGGTAGGGTTTGCATACCTGCATGCTGTGTGCATGCTAAGTTGCTTCAGTCATGTACAACTTTTTGTGATTTTATGGACTGTAACCAGGAAGGCTCCTCTGGCCATGGAATTTTCCATGCAATAATACTGGTGTGAGGTGTTAATTCCTTCTCCAGGGGATTTTCCTGACTTAGGGACCTAACCTGCATATCTTAGGTCTCCTACATTGACAGGCAGGTTCTTTACCAGGAGGTCTCTATAAAAACAGAGAAAAATAAATTTAAAAATATATATTTATATTTAGATAAATGCTACTTTGTGTCTTATTTAAGAAATGTATCCCTTCTGGGTTCAATTTAAGATCAGAATAAAGCACATATATGAAGGAGAAAAAAATTGATAACATCGATTCCTTTGAGGAGTTATAGTTCTAAAAAGTAATGAAGTCATTGTGATATACAAAGGGCAAAAAAGATAACAAAATATTTTAGTAATTCCTCCTTTAGGCATCTGCTTTCACTGCAGACTTTTTACTTCTTGGATTCAAGAACCAAAGCAAACAAACGTTCACTGATTATTATTACTGCTTACAAAGCTATCATTGAATTTATATCTTATAAAATCTATTTTTTATATAATTTAAAATATTGATTTGAGTTATTATTAATTCTAGAATACAGTATTCAATTCAAGGAAACCTCAAGATAGATTTGTCTCTGACTTTTGCTACCCATTTGGAAGGATCTTTATAAATTCATTAGAACTGCCTTAAAAATTATAATGTTTAGATCACTCAAAGACTATACTTATTTTTCTGTTTGATAGTCTAAAATTGTATGCCAAATTTTATTTTTATGGTCATATCATAAAGATTTGAAAATTTATTGTTGAAACTCTGAAAATTTTAATTTATATTATATAGTACACATTTTTGTAACATATCTTATCATTTTATAATAATTTTTGTTGGTCTAAAATATTTTTGCATATAATATATTTTATATTTATATAAAAATTTTGTTTTGGTGAAAATATAGTTATGTACACATATTTTTTAAATTAATTAGTTTATCTTAATTAGAGGATAATTAAAATATTGTGGTTGGTTTTGCCTTACAGATATTATTGACATAATAGGTTATACTCAATATATACACTTGATGAGCTGGAAAATAAGTATATACTTGTGAAATCACTACTACAGTCTATGCTGTAAGCATAGCTATTACCTCCAAAGCTGTCCTCCTGTCTTCTTTATTATTTTGTGATAAGAACACAGAAAGAGATAACCATTCCATTTGAAAACTCACTTAATGCTGATGAGATTGTTAAAAATCAGCTGGAAAAAATGATTTATTCTATGAAAATCAATCAACCATGTTCACTTTCAGCTATCTTTGCATGTGCTCAAAAATCTCATGAACAAAGTAACTATGATGGCAAGGATAGAGGTACTTGCATTCACTCAGCTACATGAATTTTTCTCTGCAAGGCTACACTGACCTCGATAACCAAAAGCAGAGAACCACTGAAGGTCAAAAAGGCATATTTCTCAGGGGAGCCATAGATGGCTTTTGGTTTCAGTGAAGAAGATAATTTAGATTGAATATAAAATGTGTATACTTGTCAAAAGACTTTGATAACCATACCATCTGTTAACTTAGTGAAAGTTTTGTTTGTATGGTAATTAAAGAGGAGAGAGGCAAGGAACATATTCTACCTCACAGTTCTCAGAAGGAATGAACCTACCTTCCTGGAACTTTATCATGGATTTCTGTTCTCCAGATCCGAGAGCTGATAAATTGTCATTGTTTTAGCCACCTATTCTAGAGTACTGTGTTACAGGAGCTTTAGGAAATGAATATAGTCAGCAAAGGCATGATGTTGTATACTGCTTTTTTTTTAATTTTAATTATGAGTAAAAGGAAATTTAGGAACTCTGAGGAATAGGTCATTGTCTTTTGATACTGATCAGAATTGCCTTTATAAGCCTCTGCCCATACTACAGGAGCAGGAATGTCCTCTTGCCTGAACATTTGCAGTTTAAATTCTGCCATTAAAAAACACTTGTGCAAAACTTTGGAAAATGAAATAGAAGCCAGTTCTGTCCCTGTGGCAGTGGTGACTAAGCACATTGACATTAACAAATGATAGATGGAAGGTTTAGCAGGTAAATTGTGGACATCCTCTTTAAATCCCACAGCTGGAAGCTGCGGGCAGCTCATCTCATCTCTGTGGCTCCTAGTGATATGTGCACCCTGATTTCTTGAACAGGATTTATGAATTCTTTGATCTTCTCATCTTAACATTTCTGGTATTATTTTAATTCCCTATATTATATCCCTGGCAGAATGAAATAACTAAAGCTGTCTGTTTTCTAAATCAAATGCATGTCCCTTCAAACTTTACAATAAAATAAAATTTAGAAATAGAAATCTTCACATAATCCAAAAATAATGAAAAACTTTGCCAAATATTACTATAAAAGCAAAATTATATAACCTTTAGGACAAAAGGCTGATTTTATTCCCCAAAGACAAATGCTAACTGATATTCTGCTTATTCTAGCTTCACATTGTACTGTAAAAGCCTGTGAAATGATACATATCATAAAACATTAATGTGACTATCTTGTCAACTATGGGTGATAGTTCAGAGAGCCCCATAGAGCTCACTGGCAAGTCTCTATGTCTCCAAAGTGATGCTGATTTATAAATGAGAAAAGTTAAAAGAGGTACCTTAGCTGGCTAGAAAATATTTTACATGTTAGATTATTTTATGTGAAACAAATCAAGACTGCTGTCAAAGTGGTATTACCTTCTAGAAAATTATTCTACACTTTTCCATCACAAAACAGATATTTATTATAGAAGTAAAGTGAATCTAATGCATAGTTGTCATCAGATAATAACTACTCTTGGGAATTATAGATACTTGGTTAAGTTTAGTGTCTTTTACTGCCTTAGGGATGTGGTTATATTATGACAAACAAACATAGCCCTCATCATTTCTTTTTTAAAAGGGATTATCAGTATAGTATACTAATACTACTAAATTTTATATTTAAAATTTCAATATAGAAAAATTCTAGCTATTCAAACATTTTTGAATGTTTCCTAACCCTTTGGTCCTGCTATAACTGTTATGCATTTCATAGACTGAGCAGCAGAGGGACATTCCTTTAGCCTAAATCTCATTCCTGGCTGCTGTGTTCCATTAACTCCATGATGATATGTTCAAATTTGGGGGGGGGGGTACTATGTTCAGGCTGAATCTTTAAATGGTATATATATTCAAGGATTAGAAATAGCTGCTATTAAAAACTCGTTTTCCAGATAATTCCAAATTGGTGATGCTAGAATATTCATGAGTGAATAAAGATGCTGCTTGTTCAGACCTTCATTAAGTCCATATTCTCTCACAAGCAGGTATTCAATTGTCTTTAGGGTTTTGCATTATGCAGGATAAGTCCAGAGGTTTTCATATTTAGAATCAAGGCTGATAGGTTGATTTATTTTAATCTTTGCCACAGAGAGTCCTGTATGAGACTAGTATGCTTAGTGATATAAAAATAATTGGGTTGCTAATTCAGAAAACATGACGATCAAATAAGCAGTGCATGCTTTCTCTCCAAATGACTGCAGTTATAAAACTTAAACAGAGCACATGGAGAGCTAAGTAAGGACTCTATAAAAGAAAAGGTAGCAGATAGATTGACAAGATCAGAAACTGAAATATCACTGGTAGAAATGAGTTTCCTATTTTTTTTTCCCTCTGTTATTTCTCAACTTGGTCTCAAAGCAATCTAAAAACTAGAATTGGGCACCAGCACTGCAAGATAGAGAGCCAAGAGAAGCATCTAGTACATGTTTAATGCACAAGAAAGGATTCTTCAAGCAAGGACAGCAGAGTCTGTTGGACTTGTAGGGCCTGAAACTGCATTAAGGGAGTTCTGCTCAATTCGAAAGACTCTTCAATTCAAAAAGCTGTATTACCAAATATTAGGGCAAGTACCTTTGATGTTTTTCCTTCTCTCTTCTCCTGCCACTTGTTAAGATGCAAGTGCAGTTAAGGGAAATTGCATGTTGGTGGAGGAAGGGAGTGAATAGAATCCCAGTTTTGGAATCAAAGGACCTAAATGAGGCTCTATCAATAGATGTACCAGAAAGAAAACAGGGAGGGAAGATCTACTGAAAATTAACTCTAAGGTGCACCCCTCAGTGATGCACGTGTGAAATTAATCCTAAAATAGCATCAAATACTTTCAAAGCTAAACAAAGAGATAGATGCTGCTCAGTTCCCCAAAATGGCTACTGTTTGGTGCATATGTGGAGCAGGTCAGAATACCACTGCAAAGCCTTTGCAAATTGAGCCAACATTAAATCCAAAACTCAAAGAAGGCTGGACAAAATGGGTCAGCTAAACTCAACCATATCAATACCTTCTATAACAAAAATAAGAACATTTTCAAGGAAATTAAATTAGGTGTGGGGCAAGTGTGAGACTTCAAGCAGATAAGAAGAGGGAGCCTTTGGAAATTGTGGAACTGTTCTGTGTCCTAATTATGATGATGTTTACATGAATAACACACTTGTGTAAAAATTCCTAAAGCTATCCAATAATAAAGTCAATTTGACTATTGTAATTTTAAAAATAAAATTACATTAATAATTATAATTTTTAAATTTGACTTATTTATTTTAACTGGAGGCTAATTATTTTACAATATTGTATTAGTTTTGCCATACATTAACATGAATCCACCCACTCCAGTGTTCTTGCCTGGAGAATCCCAGGGATGGGGGAGCCGGGTGGGCTACCGTCTATGGGGTCGCACAGAGTTGGACACGACTGAAGCGACTTAGCAGCAGCAGCAGCAACATGAATCCACCGTGCATGTACATGTGTTCCCCATCCTGAACCCCGCTCCCACCTCCCTCCCCATCCGATCCCTCTGGGTCATCCCAGTGCACCAGCTCGAGCACCCTGTATCATGCATCAAACCTGGACTGGCAATTCATTTCACATGTGATTATTGACAAGTTTCAATGCCATTCTCCCATATCATCCCACTCTCGCCCTTTCCCACAGAGTCCAAAAGGCTGTTCTATACATCTGTGCCTCTTTTACTGTCTCACATACAGGGTTATCATTACCATCTTTCAAAATTCCATATAGATGTGCTAGTATACTGTATTGGTGTTTTTCTTATAGGCTTACTTCACTTTGTATAATAAGCTCCAGTTTTATCCACCTCATTAGAACTGATTAAAATGTATTCTTATTAATGGATGAGTAATATTCCATTGTGTATATGTACCACAGCTTAATTTTAAGTGATAATATCAATTTATTACATAAATATCCTGTGTCCCATCACTAAGTCCTGTTCAGCTCTTTGTGACTCCATGGACTGCAGCACAACAGGCTTCCATGTCCTTCACTAGCTCCCTGAGTCTGCTAAAATTAATATTGATTGAGTTGGTGATGCCATCCAACCATCTCATCCTCTGCAATCCCCTTCTCCTCCTGTCCTCAGTCTTTCCCAGCCTCAGGGTCTTTTCCAACAAGTCACCTCTTTGCATCAGGAGGCCAAAGTATCAGAGCTTCAATTCCAGTGAATATTCAGGATTGATTTTTTTTTTTTGATTGACTTGTTTGATCTCTTTCCTGTCCAAGGGACTCTCAATAATTTTCTCCATCACTACAGTTAAAAGTATCAATTCTTTGGCATTCAGCCTTCTTTATGATCCAACTCTCACATCCATACATGACTGATGGAAAAATCATAGCTTTGACTATACAGACCTTTGTCAGCAAAGTGATGTCTCTGCTTTTTATATACTGTCTAAGTTTGTCATAGCTTTTCTTCCAAGGAAATTTTCTTCCATAATTAATTTCTTTCAAGAAGCTTTTTTTTTCGAAGGGGCTTTTATTTTCATGGCTACAGTCACCATCCACAGTAATTTTGGAGCCCAAGAAAATAAAATCTGCAACTGCTTCCATTGTTTTCCCATCTATTGGCCACGAAGTGATGGGATTGGATGCCATGATTTTTGATTTTTCAATGTTGAGTTTTAAGCCAGCTTTTCCACTCCCCTATTTCACATTCATCAAGAGGCTCTTTAGTTTCTTTTCACTTTCTGCCATTAGAGTGCTATCATCTGCATATTTTGAGGTTGTTGATATTTCTCCTGGAAATCTTGATTTCAGCTTGTGATTCATCAAGCCCGGCATTTTGCATGATCTACTTGGTATATAAGTTAAATAAGCAGGTAATAATATACAGCCATGATGTACTCCTTTCCCAGTTTTGAACCATGCCATTGTTCCATGTCCAGGAATCGAATAGGCAGATTCTTTACCATTGAGCCACCTGTCAATCCTAAAGGAAATCAGTCCTGAATATTCATTGGAAGGACTGATTTGAAGCTGAAACTCCAATACTTTGGCCACCTGATGTAATTTTTCATTGGGAAAGACCCTGATGCTGGCAAAGATTGAAGGTGGGAGGAGAGGGAGATGACAGAGGATAAGATGGTTAGATGGCATCACTGTAAGGATGGACATGAGTTTGAGTAGGCGCTGGGAATTGGTGATGGACAGGGAAGCCTGGCATGCTGCAGTTCAAGGAGTTTCAAAGAGTCAGACATGACTGAGGAACTGAAATGAACTGAATCATGGAATCCACATAAGTATTCTAAAAGTTGTCAATTTCAAATTAATATTTCAGCAGAATCTGTTCTATTTCACTCACTTGAGCAACCAATTATCTGTTTGACACTCTTGGAGTCATGGAACTTGGGTGTTCTACATTTATTTAAATAAAACATGAAGGCTGAACTCTTAATCTATGTTTCCCATTTATAATTTATTCCCTTTTTCTCCAATTCTGTAAACAGCAGTACCAACTACCCACTTTCACATTGCAGAAAGAGTGACTGATTTTTGGCATGTAGATCTTTCATCTCACAATGAATCAAAAGCTCTATGTCCATAGTTCTAACATATGTATATATGTATATGCACATACATATACACAGTTGCATACACATACGTGGACATATATACACATATTTAATTCTAATTCTTTTCCAGCAATAGTATTTTTTTTTTCCTTAATGACCTATAGGTCTTGCTTAGTACTCTCTAGCAGATGTTTGTGTGTGTGTGTGTGTATATATATATATATATATATTAACCTCATCTCTCATTCTTTTTATATTTATTTTTAAGCAACAGGCTGATGACTATTTTCATATTTTACTTGGATATTAATACCATACTACTTGACATCTTTTAGCAAATTTGTATTGGATTTATAATAAAATGCAAAATAATTAAGGGCAATGAGTCCTTATATGATCTGGCTTCTGCAAGCTTCATGGGGCTCATTTGGTGCAATTATCTTGGTTACTACTTACTAGACTTTTTCTTTAGTTTCCTTCTTTCATTGTCCTGATTAAGGGAAGCTTTTGCTTTCTCTTTATTAACCTTGGATCTCCTATCATGATGATCCCTTTGCCTATAGTACTTCCACTTCCTTCTTTGCCTTGACTATCTAAGAACTATTCATCAGCTATATCTTTGCCTTAACAGGATTTTCTGGAGTGTTAAATTACATTTTCCCAGAGTAGAAGAGAGCATTCTGGAATAAAAACAACTAATTATTTTCTTTCATGCTTATCAGTCACTCCTTTCAGAGCTTTATATGTTGATACATAATGTTGTGAATTTTTACTCATCTCTAGTATTATGGCCAGTCAGTTCCAATAAGACAATAATCACAAACTCCATTTGACTAGAGTTTTAGCCTTCAATCAGCTGCATATAATAGGCCTTTAATATTAAAAGTAATTAATAGGTGTATTTTAGATATCTATTTACTTTTTATACATTTTTTCAAGTATTAGTATATGTTTCTTTGGGTAAGTCAGGAATATAGTATATTTTGTCATTTACTTAAAGTAATTTGTTGAATATAATTGATATTACAATAAATTAATACATGTTTTTAAATATGTTAAGGGTTTGAAAATAACAGAACTGCTGAGTATTCATACCAACTTACAGTGAGTAAATGGTCATGTGCCTGTAGTTTACTTTAAACAAAATAATAAATTTAGTTGTGATATAAAAATGCTCTTAAATGTGAATAATTCAACAGTAAATATCTCATGTTTGATTCTATATATCCATGTTTATTTTAAAATTGTGTATATACCATGTCATAATG
Source organism: Aepyceros melampus (assembly GCA_006408695.1). Taxonomy (NCBI): domain Eukaryota; kingdom Metazoa; phylum Chordata; class Mammalia; order Artiodactyla; family Bovidae; genus Aepyceros; species Aepyceros melampus. The sequence goes on along the minus strand of SJXQ01002456.1, from coordinate 32,950 downwards.
ACATATGGTATAAAAATAATCTAAAAAAACTGTTTCAAGTTCAAACTTAAAAATTAACTCTATCATGTGTTAATCAGAAAAGATTGTATATTAATGAGGATTGTAGGTTTTAAGTGCTATAAATCCAGCTTAAACTACATCAAACAAGTAGAGCATTTAATGGCACCTGTTACTAAAACATTTAGAATTAAGGCATATGAATGGAAAATTAAAACTTTTCAGGATTTTGGATTATTCTAACCAGTTCAATTCTTTCACCTCCCAAGTTGATGATACGTTACATGTATCGTCTAACTATGTGGCTGCTATACAATAAAAGTAATTTGTTGAATATGACTGATATTACAATAAATTAATACATTTCTAGATATGTTAAGGCTTTGACAGTAACAGAACTGCTGAGTGTCCATACCAATTTACAGTGAGTACATTGTCATGTGCCTGTAGTTTACAGAGATTTCAAATCAATAATGATACTAATACATTATCATCATCATAAAATACCTAGGATTCACTGTGATGGGGTCAAATTAAGATAGATTACAAGCACGCTAAGTTGCTTCAGTCGTGTCCAACTTTTTGTGACCCTATGGACTGTAGCCTGCCAGGCTCCTCTGTCCATGGAATTCTCCAAGCAAGAATACTAGAGCGGGTAGCCATTCCCTTCTCCAACACTAACACTTATCCTTACCTAAAATAATCACTGTGCTTCATAGGAAAACTGTAAAAACTGGGAAAATCCTTTATAAGAGTTATGGATTTAAATATATTACCAGAGGTTAGTGGGTACCTCACTTAGATCTGAGCTGGAATGAATTTCTCTCTAACTGTGTGACTGCTATACAATACGGATATCATTTCAAAGAAAGAAATTCTTAAGATTGTAGGAAAGAAGAAATAAATTTAAAAATGTTAAAAAGTAATTCTGGCTAAATCAGGCTATCTGCAACAGATCACCTTTAAAAATTTGATAAATTAAGTAATAAAATATCACATGCAAAATCTGTTTATTTATATTTAATAAAGATCTTTCCAACATACAATAACATGTATTTTAAATAGAGTCTTCATTAGGATAACAACTATATCATTCAAATCCATTTGGTTTCCAAAGCCCCTCAGTTTTAACCCACAAGCACACATATACATAAAAATGAATGTTATTTCTTACACAAATTAGATTTTTTTTCAAAAATTTATTTGTATTAAAATCATATATTTTATCTATGGTAAAAAGCTATTATCAATAAGAATAAGAGAAATTAAGCATACTTTATTAGATAATATTAAGTTTTCATCTACATAAACATATTAACCTTAGCAATTCTATTGCATTATTACAGTCCATTATCAGTTCAGTCAGTTCAGTTCAGCCGCTCAGTCTTGTCTGACTCTTTGAGACCCCATGAATTGCAGCATGCCAGGCCTCCCTGTCCACTACCAACTCCCAGAGTTCACTCAGGCTCATGTCCATCGAGTCAGTGATGCCCTCCAGCCATCTCATCCTCTGTCGTCCCCTTCTCCTCCTGCCCCCAATCCCTCCCAGCATCAAAGTCTTTTCCAAGAGTCAACTCTTCACATGAGGTGGCCAAAGTACTGGAGTTTCAGCTTTAGGATCATTCCTTCCAAAGAAATTCCAGGGTTGATCTCCTTCAGAATGGACTGGTTTGTGTATAATTCTAGTTTATGTGAATTGAATTATATATCACAGACATTCTTCCTTTAATTCATTTTATGTATCAAATACTAGAAAATGATAAAAAGCAAAAGACATCATATAATGAAAGTTTAATTTCAATTGCCCTATTTTTTCTAGAATAGAGATTTTATAAAAGAATTCTTTACAAAAATAATCCTATCTACTAAATCTAATTAACTTTGTAGAGAAGGTTTTATTGTGTTCTTTTATATAGAAGAAAGACTATCTTTAGCAATGATTTACATGATGCATATAAACAAAGAGGGCATTTCCAAGATTATCTCCAAAACAGTGAGACCTGTTTAAAACACACTAAACTGTATCTTTTATAGAATTAATCATTGAAACTTTATTTGAATGGCTATTCTTTCTCTCATTCTACAAACTGGGAGAAGAGCGTAGCAGCTGTTTGCCTTGAAAGTTTGTAGATATGGGCCTCACATGCAATTTAGTTTTGTTGCTATAACATTAGCTACAGGGAAAGAAAAATAAAAGAAAATTAATTCACCTTACCATTTAGCTTCCTAGAATGCACCCCATATGTGGTGAGTGGAATAATTAAATCTTGTTTACTGTGTTTTCTTTAAAACCTTTGATATACTTGATGATATCATCATTGCCTGATTGATTTTTCAGGTAAAGGAAACAACCAAAATTAATTGCCCTAATCTTCACTCAAGGACAACACATACATTTTAAGCTAAAGCAAATTGCATTTTTTTCCCCTTTTAAACAGCTGGAGATTTTGTATTTCCTTTTCATTTCCTTTTCTGTATTATTTAAAAAAAAAAATTCTCAGGGAAAGAAAAATGGTTGTAATCCACAGGTTAAGATTCTGGATATAGAGCTTGAAATGAACAGAACAAAAGATTTGCTTTTAAACTAATCAACTTCCCTCATAATACATAATGACTGTGGGAAGAGAAAACTTTTCATATCAAGAAGTCAGTTTAAAGGATGTCTAAACTGGGCTGAATATATTAAATTCTGAGAGCAAATCATTTTTTAAATTGTTTTAAATTCTTTCCTCAGATTTGTATGCAATAGAGTTAATGTATATTAAAAATCTATAAAGCAGTATGCAAGATTATCCCAGACAATGACAAAAAGAGAAAAAGTAGTTTAAATGTACTAGTCTTTTTTGATTTTGTAGCTATTGTCCATTTAACATAGATGAATATGAAAAATTACACATATCACATCATAGGCATGAACATCTACTTATTAATCAAAAAAACAACAATTTATGTCTTTAGGAAAATAGTCAGCTATAAGTTACCAGTGCATCCTAACATTTACTCTACCTAAAATCAAAACCAGATTTTTTTTTTCAGTTCCTCCATTGTTTTACTTGTTCTCAACTGTCAATTTCCCTTTATGCCCTTGAATAATTATTCCTATTTGTTTCCACTTTTCTGGTGAACTCAAATCCCTTTCATAAAAGCAGAAAGCTTTTCATTTTCTAGACAACATGGAGACTAATAATAATCTCCTAAAATGTTCTATATTGTAATTATAAAATTTATATAGCCATAACACATACATTGTATTTCTCATTTTCTCCATGTCACAGAGGGCAAGATCTTTCTTCTGTTTGAAAGCAATCTTTGCATCTGTTATTAACTTCTTCTTTCTCATATGCTATCAGTTCAGTTCAGTTCAGTTCAGTCACTCAATCGTATCTGACTCTTTGCGACCCCATGAATCGCAGCACGCCAGGCCTCCCTGTCCATCACCAACCCCTGGAGTTCACTCAGACTCACGTCCATCAAGTCAGTGATGCCATCTAGCCAAATCATCCTCTGTCGTCACCCTCTCTGCCTGTCCCCAGTCCTTCCCAGCATCAGAGTCCTTTCCAATGAGTCAACTCTCTCCTCATGAGGTGGCCAAAGTACTGGAGTTTCAGCTTAGCATCATTCCCTCCAAAGAAATCCCAGGGCTGTTCTCCTTCAGAATGGACTGGTTGGATCTCCTTGCAGTCCAAGGGACTCTCAAGAGTCTTCTCCAACACCACAGTTCAAAAGCATCTATTCTTTGGCATTCATCTTTCTTCACAGTCCAACTCTCACATCCATGCATGACCACAGGAAAAACCATAGCCTTGACTAGACGGACCTTTGTTGGCAAAGTAATGTCTCTGCTTTTGAATATGCTATCTAGGTTGGTCATAACTTTTCTTCCAAGGAGTAAGCATCTTTTAATTTCATGGCTGCAGTCACCATCTGCAGTGATTTTGGAGCCCAAAAAAATAAAGTCTGACATTGTTTCCACTGTTTCCCCATCTATTTCCCATGAAGTGATGGGACCAGATGCCATGATCTTCATTTTCTGAATGTTGAGCTTTAAGCCAACTTTTTCACTCTCCGCTTTCACTTTCATCACAATTACAAATTTCTTCTATTCCACCTTATCAATTTCAGTCCTCTCAAGCTATATCCTTTTCTTTGTCAAGCAAATTTCTACTAAGACAATATTTACCTCTAAATCCCTGAAGGAAGGAAGGTGTATGTCTCACATTTTGGTCTTTTCCTTGACATTATTAAATATACTCCTTTTTAATACAGAGTAATTTCAAGTTATGTCTTAAGCATTACTTGAAAATCTCTGTAATTATTTATGGATCAATCCTAAATTTAGTTAGTTATTCCAGATTGAAGTTTAGCTAATGATTGCTTTCTTCCTTTCTCTCCTGAATTCATCCTTAACTGGAGGTTGTTTGTACTAATGATATTTATCCAACTTTCATTTCCCTTTTTATATTTTCCTATCTTCCTTCAACATAAATGTTATAGGGAGAAAATTTTGAAAATCCTGGCTTAAGAAAATCCTATATTAATATACAAAGTGAAATTTAATCTCAGAAATATCTGAAAACAACTAAAGGAATACAAACAGGCACTTCTGTGGCTATTTTCTATGTTTTTCTTATTAGAATCTGGTGATAACAATTAGAACCTACCTTCAAACCAATACCCTTTGAAAGTGACAGACTCTTTCAACAGTAATATCAAGATAAGAACTTAGTCACAGAAAGTAGTATCATCCTTTCATTTTGTGCCTGTTTTAGTTTCTTTCTAGGTCTAGATATATTCTCACATATTCCACATTGTCTTGATCAATGACATTTGTACTGGAATTACTAATGTGGTCCTACTTGTGTTTTCAAAGATTAATTTTTAAAATAAGTAAATATGATAAAAATAAATTCCAAACAGCACATATTTTATGTTATTTACAATCTTAAGAACCTTGCTTGGAGCAAATCATGAAAGTCACAGTATATAATAATAATTGCAGTAATTAAGTAAGGAAGTCATTAACCTAAGGTGGCACTCCAGTTCAGTTCAGTTCAGTCGCTCAGTAGTGTCCTACTCTTTGCGACCCCATGAATCACAGCATGCCAGGCCTCCCTGTCCATCACCAACTCCCGGAGGTCACTCACACTCACGTGCATCAAGTGAGTGATGCCATCCAGCCATCTAATCCTCTGTCGTCCCCTTCTCCTCCTGCCCCCAATCCCTTCCAGCATCAGAGTCTTTTCAAATGAGTCAACTCTTTGCATGAGGTGGCCAAAGGTGGCACTAAATAAGCCTAAATAAGCAAATTGAAACCTAAAGCAGAAAAGACTCCTGCAATACCTCAAAAGGAATATAAGCAATATTTGAATAATAACTATAAATGAACTATATAACCTTTAAAAAGTGTAGTGAACTTTAAACATCACAATATAGTGATTCACTATACTGTACAACTGTAAGTCATATAATATTGTATAGCAAAAATACCTTAAAGAAAAAAAAAAATCAAATCTAACAAGCAGTTGAAAAGAACCAATTAGACTTCCCCTGAAGGCAACATCTTTACATATAATTATTGAATATCCTTTCTTTTTCTGCCTTCTTCTTTATAAAATGTTTCCCCTTAACTCCAGTCATCCCAGTGACCCTGATCACTTCAATTGGGTGCTTTCCCATCAGAATCAACATTTCCTAAAATAAACTCTTGAAAATAGAATATGTCATTTACTAATAATCATTTCATATATAAAAAATCAGAAGATTTCTGATGGCTCAGATAGTAAAGAATGTGACTGAAGTGTGGGGGACCCAAGTTTGATCCCTGGGTCAAGAAGATCCCCTAGGGAAGGGAATGGCTACCCACTCTAGTATTCTTGATTGGAGAATTCCATGAACAGAGGAACCTGGCAGGCTACAATCCATGTGGCCACAAAGAATTGCAGATTACCAACTGCAATACTTTAAATGGAGGGGTAGGGGACATTTTCAATGGCTTTATTTTGATTACTTTATATTGGGCATAACTGCCAATGAATTCTTTCTCTCTTCAAGGATTTGTAAAACTTCTTCAAGAAAATTTCTAAATCTGAGAAAAAGTCTTTCCATTATGTATGTATAAATTTGTATAAGTCTTCCAATACAGGTTAGGCTAGATATCTAGACATGTGCAAACAATACAGGCACACACAGATACATATATATTTATATATTTGTACATACTGATATAAAACTTAGATCTATATTATGACATCTCAGTTTATTAAATTGATTCATCTTATTAAGTGAGTCAGTTCAGTTTAGTCGCTCAGTTGTGTCCTACTCTTTGCTAAGTCACTTCAGTCGTGTCCTACTCTGTGATATCATAAATCACAGCATGCCACGTCTCCCTGTCCATCATCAACTCCCGGAGTCCACCCAAACCCATGTACATTGAGTTGATGATATTATCCAACCATCTCATCCTCTGTCGTCCCCTTCTCCCCCTGCCTTCAATCGTTCCAAGCATCATGATCTTTTCAAATGAGTCAACTCTTCACATCAGGTGGCCAAAGTATTGGAGTTTCAGTTTCAACATCTCTTGCAGTCCAAGGAACTCTCAAGAGTCTTCTCCAACATCACAGTTCAAAAGCATCAATTCTTCAGCACTCAGCTTTCTTCACAGTCCAACTCTCACATCCTACATGACCACTGGAAAAACCATAGCCTTGACTAGATGGACCTTTGTTGGCAAAGTAATGTCTCTGCTTTTCAATATGCTGTCTAGGCTGGTCATAACTTTCCTTCCAAGGAGAAAGCATCTTTTAATTTCATGGCTGCAGTCACCAGTGATTTTGGAATCCCCAAAAATAAAGTCAGTCACTGTTTCCCCAGGTAATCCCTGGTGGCTCAGAGGTTAAAGCGTCTGCCCCCAGTGCGGGAGACCCTGGTTCGATCCCTGGGTTGGGAAGATCCTCTGGAGAAGGAAATGGCAATCCACTCCAGTATTCTTGCCTGGAGAATCCCATGGACTGAGAAGCCTAGTAGGTTACAGTCCACGGGGTTGAAAAGAGTCGGACACAACTGAGCGACTTCACCACCACCACTGTTTCCCCATCTATTTCCCATGAAGTGATGGGACCAGATGCCATGATCTCCCTTTTCTGAATGTTGAGCTTGAAGTCAACTTTTTTACTCTCCTCTTTAACTTTCATCAAAAGTCTCTTTAATTCTTCTTCATTTTCTGTCGTAAGTGTTGTGTCATCTGCATATCTGAGGTTATTGTTATTTCTCCTGGCAATCTTGATTCCAGCTTGTGCTTCTTCCAGCCTAACATTTCTCATGATGTACTCTGCATATAAGATAGATAAGCAGGGTGACAATACACACCCTTGACATACTCCTTTTCCTATTTGGAACCAGTCTGTTGTTCCATGTCCAGTTCTAACTGTTGCTTCCTGACCTGCATACAGGTTTCTCAAGAGGCAGGTCAGGTGGTCTGGTATTCCCATCTCTTGAAGAATTGTCCACAGTTTATTGTGATCTACACACTCAAAGGCTTTTACATAGTCAGTAAAGCATAAATAGATATTAGTATCTGTTGCTAAAATGATATCAGAAACAAAATAATCAAATCAATTATGCCTGCCTTATTTTCTAATAATGAGGACTTGTGTGCATGTGTTAGTTGCTTAGTCATGTGCAACTGTTTGCAACCCCATAGCTGTAGCTCACCAGGTCCCTCTGTCCATGGGATTCTCCAGGCAAGAACACTGTAGTAGGTTACCATTCCTTCTCCATAGAGAACTATAGACAAAAAGAAAATGAAGTCACTCAGTCATGTCCAACTCTTTGTGAAACCATGGAGTATAGCCTACCAGGCTCCTCCATCCATGGGATTTTCCAGGCAGGAGTACTGGAGTGGGTTGCCATTTCTTTCTCCAATGAGGGATTAGTTTTTGTTTATCAAAACATACTAACTGTGACTTCCCTGTTGGTACAGTAGATAGGATCTGCCTGCCAATGCAGAGGACATTGATTCAATCCATCATCCAGGATGATTCCACATGTCACAGAACCACTAAGCCCATAAGCCACAGCTACTGAACCTACATTCTAGAGCCTGTGAGTTGCAACTACTGAACCAGTGTGTTGCAGCTACTGATGTCTGTTTGCCTAGAGCCTGTGCTCAGCGACAAGAGAAGCCACCATAATGACAGGCCTGTATACTACAACTAGAGTGTTTCCCCCACTAGCTACAACTACAGAAAGCTCACACACAGCAAAAAAAGAAACAGCATAACCAAAAAACAAACAAACAAAAAAGAATCCCATATCAAAAATCATCATTGTAAAATCAAATCTTACACTGAGACAGGCTCTCATATATTATTTTTTGACTAGAAAACAAATAGGCAATAATATAAAATGTAATGAATTATCTTTCTATTTAGATAGATGGTACAGCATGATTTAGGACTGCATAAGATTAATATAAAATGTTGCATTTTAATTTGTGAGGATTCATAAATGAATACAGTATAAAAATTAAATGGCATTTTTCAAAGTGTTTATTAATGAATATTACTTATCAAATTATATTATTTGTATTTAGAATTTTCATTAAAATATGAACATTTTTGTATCTTTTAATTGTAAAATAAAACTCTATGAGATTCAGTGTTAAGAATAATCAACTTATATAAAAATAGAAGGAAATTACATCCACTTTAAAAAAGTATAGTTAATATATATTGAAATACACAAAAGTTTGATGTTTGTGTTTATGACATTGCCAATAAAAGGCCTCTTTCTAAACAGAATGGAATCTAATAAATTAAATAATTAAAAATAAATTAAATAATAAAAACAGTATTATCAGAAGAAATATTTAAACTCTGAAGATCATCCACATATTTATTTAATACTTGAAGGATGCTATGTATTGTGTTCAATTTGAAATCATTGTAAATTTGAAACAAATTTACTGTGTTTTTTAAAAAATGTATTTCCCCCTCTAAAAAACTGTAAATAAAACTGTCTTATGACCCATAAATCCCACTGCTGGGCATACACACCAAGGAAACTAGAATTGAAAGAGACACGTGTACCCCAATGTTCATCGCAACACTGTTTATAATAGCCAGGACATGGAAGCAACCTAGATGTCCATCAGCAGATGAATGAATAAGAAAGCTGTGGTATATATACACAATAGATTATTACTCAGCCATCAAAAAGAATACATTTGAATCAGTTCTAATGAGGTGGATGAAACTGGAGCAGATTATACAGAGTGAAGTAAGCCAGAAAGAAAAACATCAATACAGTATACCAACATATATATATATATATATATATATATGGAATTTAGAAAGATGGTAACGATAACCCTATATATAAGACAGCAAAAGAGATGCAGATGTACAGAACAGACTTTTTGACTCTGTGGGAGAGGAAGAGGGAGAGGGGATGATTTGGGAGAATGGCATTGAAACATGTATAATATCATATAAGAACTTAATCATCAGTCTAGGTTAGATGCAGGATACAGGATGCTTGGGGCTGGTGCACTGGGATAACCCAGAGGGATAGTATAAGGAGGGAGGTAGGAGGGGGGTTCAGGAGTGGGAACTTTTGTACACCCATGGTGGATTCATGTTGATGTATAGCAAAACCAATACCATATTATAAAGTAAAAAAATAAAAATAAAAATAATGTAAACAAATTTCAGGACTGTGCCTACATGAAGAAAATTGTGCAGACTGATAGAATAGTGTTAACTAATTCCCTAGCAAATATGTGAATTTCATCAGCGTCATGAAAGTTCTTATTAATTCCCCACACACCTTATATTAATTCTTAATTAGTAACTAAAAATGTCAAAGCCAAATGGGAAATGCCATACAAATTAAAAATAAATGAATTATTAGCAGTACTATCAAAAAGAAAACCAAAATTGTTTCTCATTACATGGTATAGTGTACTGCTAACATTCATAATGACTTTAATTATGTTTAGATTAGTAAATTTATGATAATTTTCCTAATGGTGAATTATAATTGTGTACCAATTGGTGATAAAAATAAGAAAGATGATTTGTTGTATGAAAATATATCAGTCTGAATGTCTACATAGCTATGTTAATTTTAATAAAACCTTGCAGAATTTTAATAGTAACTTCTTAAATTCAAAACATCATTTTGAAAGAGAAACAATTGGGGAAAACTTCTAAGGAAGGAAAAGAATATGTGTTTGTGTTCAATGTGTCTAAACACTAGAAATCTACAAAATATGATGCATTGTATTTGCCCATCTGGATAAATTTAATAATACAACTATTTAATCTTATTTTATTTGAAGATACAGAGAGGGTAATTGGTTAAAATGTGCATGTGCTTAGTTGTTGTCTGACTCTTTGTCACTCCATGGTTGTAGCCTGCCAGACTCCTATGTCCATATGATTTCTCAGGAAAGAATACTGGGAGTGGGTTGCCATATCTTTCTCTAGGGTATCATCCTGATCCATGGTTCGAATTGTCAGGCAGATGCTTTACCTCTGTGCCAGTTGGGAAGCCCCTATTCACTAAAAACCAATCAATAAATTATAGTATGAATTAAAAATGAGGAAAAGACAAACGAGGCAAGAAAACTAATAGCAAAGCAATGTATCTTGAATAACTTTATTATATGTGCAAATCCCCAAATAGTGTGTATATATATATGCTATATATATATGCTAAATACAAGCATATATATATGCTAGTGCATATATATATATATATGCTAATACAAGCATAATAATGCCAGAAGAAAGAAAATACAATGTGTATGCTCTCAATTTTGTTCTAGGAAGGTATTTTATTACTAGATACAGAAAACACAAATTTTAGATAAACATTAATAAAGTATAATGCAAATAAATATTGAAAATGTGTGTGGGTAAAACCCAAAGTTTGTTCTTAAAGGCAATAATCATTCTGGGGAAAATTTCTGCAACAAATTACCAACAAGATTTTAAATCCTTAAAATACTTAAAATCATATAGGAACATATACATTTATGGTAATATATATAAAATGCTCCAAGGGAATTATATATCTACTGCACACGTAGATAAAATATATCCACATAGATAAATTAGATAAAATCAAAACTATACGGTTAACAAGACAAACAAAATGTGCAACTAAACATGATAGATTTTCAAATATATAATATTTATATATATTATACAGATTTTAATTTTTAACATTTAAATATCTATACTATATCAAGAGGGAAAGCAAGCTCTAGAAAAAGATGCATATATACTAACATCTACCAAGTTTACTGATGTGAATTAATACTGAAGTGAGCTCAACATCAAGTTTCGAAATTTGTTGACATGGAGTGCCTCTCTTATTTAGATCTCTTTTAATGTCTTTCAACAATTTTAATGTATTTTTCAGTCTACAGGCTTGCACTCCTTTGGTTAAGTTTATTGCAAGTTATCTTTGATATACTGCAATGGCATTGCTTTGCTTTTTAAATTTTTATTTCAAATATTTTGTTACATAAATAGAAATATTGTTTATATGTTAGTCCTACATCATGACACCTTCTTAATACAATAAAATTATTACTTCTAGTAGTTTTTATGACAACTTTGCAATTTTGGATATCCAGGGTAATAAAGACAGGGAAGCCTGGCATGCTGAAGTCGATGGGGTCTTATAGAGTAAGACATGACTTAGTGGTTGAACAAGGATTATGTTGTTTGTGAATAAAAATGACATTATTTATTCCCTTCTTATTTGAATAATTTTAATAGTTTCTTTATTTTTCAGCCTCTTTTATTTTGGGGGCCTTATTTCACTGGGCAGAATTTTCGATGCTTGAAATAACAAGTGAAAAACTTGCCTTTTTCCCTATCTGGGGGAGGAAAGAATCATTTTTTCACTACCAAAGGTGGTGTTAACTGCCATTTTTTTTTTTATACTGCTTTCTATCAGGAACAGTAAATTTACTTTTATTCCTACTCTGCTTCAAATGTTTATTATGAATTAATTTTGGAAAATGATTTTTGTGCACCATTGAGATGATCATGTGCTTTGTCATTTATACTATCAATATGATTATTGCTACATTAATTGGTTTTTAAATGTTAAAATTTAAATGTTTTTAAATTTAAAAGAACCTTGCATTCATGGGAGAACATGACTTATTTATATACATGTCACATATACAAAAATATAAGGTGTATACTCCTTTTTATATATTGCTATATAAAATCTTATTTTCTGTAGACTTTCTTTATTTATATTAATGAAAAAAATTAGTCTTTATCTTCTATAGCCACTCCAGCTTTCTTATTGCTGGTTTGCATAGTATACATTTTTTTCCATCCTAAAAGATTCAGTCTATTTGTGTCTTTGAGTCAACAGTGTGTCTCTTGTAGACTTCAGAGAGTTGGATTTGTTTTTGTGTTATTATGACTCCCTCTTCTTTGGGTAGAGTATTCAGTGCCCCTGTACCTTATGGGTCAAATTTATCTTGCTTTATTCAAGTTTTTATTTTTGGTTTTAGGGTTTAACAGCTTCGTTATGCTGTGCCCAGATCTGAATCAGTTTCTGCTTATAATATTTAGATTTTTTTAAAGTTTCTTAAGTCTGTAGAGTAGCACTTTTCTTCAAATTTGGGAAATATTCAACCATTATTATTATTTTTTCTCTTCGTGTTCTAAATGCCCCATTATTCATAAGTTGATATACTTGATAACTGCTTTCAAATCTCTCATCTCTTTTCATTCATTGTTGTTTAATCCTTCTGTATTTCATAAAGAACAATTTACTTGAACTATCATTAAGTTTGGGCTTCCCTGGTGGCTCAGTGATAAAGAATCCTCCTGCTAATACAAGATTCATGAGTTTGATCCCTGCTCCAGGAAGATTCCTTGGTGAAGGAAATGACAACTCATTCCAGTATTCTTGCCTGGAAACCTCCAGGGACAGAGGAGCCCAACAGGCTACAGTCCACAGGGTCTCAAAGAGTGGGACACAAATTAACGACTGAGCAATCTTGTTTAAGTTTGCCTCTTGGCTCAGTGGTAAAGAATCTACTTGCCATTTTAGGAGAAGTGGGCTGGATCCCTGGGTTAGTAAGATCCCCTAGAGAAAGAAGTGGCAACCCACTCCAGTATTTTTGCCTCAAAGTCCCATGGGCAGAGGAGGCCGGTGGGCTCCTAAACAACTAAATGACAGTGGTCATTAAATATACTAAGTATTTTTTTTCCTGCCATCTTTAAATCTGCACCTTTAAAAATAATTATTTATTGTGTTTTTAAGCTATATAAGTTTTATTGGTTCATTTTCTAAAATGTCCTTCTTTTTTTAAGAATCTCATTTGATGTCCCATTGTCATATTTTCTTTAATTTTTAGCAATTACATTCTTTATTTCCTTGTGAATATTTGTAGTATCTGCTTTAAGCTGCTTTTTAAATGCAATATATGCCTACTGTGCTCCAAAACTTTTTCTGTTAGCTGCTACCTGCTTTTCCCCTCTGTGAGTATGTTGCAAGTCTATTTCTTTGTATTTTTCCAATAATTTTTATTGAAAAGTAGACATTTTAGATTATATATATTAAAACTTCAAATTCTGATCCTTACAAGGGTTTGCTGCTGGGCTGTTGATATTTTGTTTGTTTGCTTGTTTATTTAGCAACTTGCCTGGACTGATTCTATGGAGCCTGTTTATCCTGTGATAGGTAGTCACTGATATATTTTCAATTTTAATTTTATATTTGTGTGTGTGTGTATGAGTGTGTGCATTTCATGTTTTAAATTCACTCCTTAGGGATAATTTCACTGTCTGTTTTATTTTTCTTCTCATGTCTTCTTTGCATGTGCATTTGATCTCACATTCTGAAAACATTTGTGGATTCCTAGGACATTTTCTGTTCCCTTCTAAGTTTGCCTGTAGACAGGCAGGCTGTGAGTGACTTTATCAAGACTACTGTGACTGTTCCATTGCCTTCACTTTCCTGTTAACTTTCTAGTTAGTCTGCCAGTCTATTGCTCGCCTTATTGAGGATTTCAGATTCAAGTTTGTGGAGATAGGGGTCTCCTCAGTTTACTTGATGGCTGATATATCAACTGCTTCTGACAGAAAGCAGGAGCATCTGTTTTTTTCTTATTCTCTTCTCCAAAGCAGGCATCTCTTTACGTGTAACAAGTTGCCAGTTTTGTTTTTCACTGTTAGCCCAAATATGCAAGAACTACTAAACTGATGGAGCTGGGGCAATGATATCAACCCTACATTTATCAACCTTCGTATTTTTAGAAACTTCCTGTCTAAGCCTGTTAAGTGCTGGGGACTTTGTATATGTAGTAAGGTTTTAGCCTAAGCTTTATATTCTAGGTTGTTTTTAAGGAGGGGTATTTAGGTTGGTGGTAATCTCTGGGTATTGACTTATTTAGAAGCAAAAGTTTTTTTTTTTTTTCTTTCTAAAATAAGTCTCCAATGAAGAACTTCATATCTACCTAATTTTAAAGCTAAGCAAATTTTTAATAAACACTATCCTATCAGCAAAATTCCTATTAGGCAAAAACGTTTCATTTTTTGTTGTTGTTGTTGTTTTGGATTATTGATTATATTCATATACTTTTTTACTTGAAGAATAGTTGATTTGCAATGTTGTATTAGTTTCTTGTGTACAGCAAAATGGTTCAGTTAAATATATATATGTTTTTTTCATAATATTTTTAATACGCCTTAATGCTAAGCCACTTTAGTCATGTCCGACTCTGTGTGACCCCAGAGATGGCAGCCCACCAGGCTCCCCCATCCCTGGGATATGATATTAAATATAATACCCTTCTTTATACAATACGCCCTTTTGTTTATTTATTCTATGTATGATAGTTTGTTTCTGTTAGTCCCAAACTCCTAATCCATTCCTCATCTGTGACATCCCCACTCCACTCCTTGGCAATCATAACTGTGTTTGCTACAGCTCCGAATCTGCTTCTGTTTCATAAATAAGTTCACTTGTGTCATATGTTAGATTCCACATATAGGTGATATCATATGGTATTTAGTTTATTCTTTCTGAGTTTATTCATTTTATTTTATTTTACTTTATTTTATTTTACTTTACAATACTGTACTGGTATTGCCATACATCAACATGAATCCGCCATGGGTGTACACATGTTCCCAATCCGGAACCCCCTTCCCACCTCCCTCTCCACATCATCTCTCTGGGTCATCCCAGTTTAGTATTATAATCTCCAGGTCCATCCATGTAGCTATAAATGGCATTATTACATTCTGCTATGAAATTAATTTAAATGAATGTTAAATATATAAATTTATCAATTTTAAGGAAGAATAGTTATTTGGAAATCATACAACTGATTGACAAAGCAAATCAACACAGTCAGTCAGTAGAATTGCTCAATCATGTCTGACTCTTTTCAGCCCCATGGACTGCAGAACTCCAGGCTTCCCTGTCCATCACCAACTCCTGGAGCCTATTCAAACTCATGTCCATTGAGTTCTTGATGCCACCTAACCCATCTCACCCTCTGTAGCCCCCTTCTCCTCCAACATTCAATCTTTCCCACAATCAAGAAAATGAGTCAGTTCTTCACATCAGGTGGCCAAAGTTTTGGAGTTTCAGCTTCAGCATCAGTCCTTCCAGAGAATATTCAGGATTGATTTCCTTTAGGATGGACTGGTTGCATCTCCTTGCTGTCCAAGGGACTCCCAAGAGTCCTCTCCAGCAGCACAGTTCAGAAGTAAAAAATAAAAATATATTAAAAATAGTACAAAAATACTCTTGGGATGTATAATGAAAGTCAGAAAAGAAAAAAAAAGTTCATATCAGAGTATAATATGTACGATCATACACAGCAAAATATAAATTTTGATAAAAAAAAAGCAATTGTAGTTTCAAGTCATAGAAAACTGACTGACTCATATTAATCTATCAGTCAATAAATTTATTCTATTTTTATAATCTGAACAATTATAAGTCTCATCCACTCTCAACATGGAGAAAAATCCTCTGCCTTCTCTAGGGTTACAGATGAAAAGATATCTGTGTTAATCAGCTACCATTTTGTACAGCTTTAGTTTATCAAAATTCTCCATATCTATGCATCTAAGCATGTGACTGTTCTGTGAGCATATTTATGGAATTTTCATGGAAAATTATACCACATTGAATTCACTAATATTAACAATGTTGTGTCAGATTGATCTCTCAAAACAACCTAAAATCCAAAACCACTGAGAAGAGGAGGAAAAGCACTGCAGAAACATTTTCCTAAAAATTATCACCAATGAATGTTTCCATGGAATATTTAGTCTTATCTTTACAGGAACAATTGAAATAATAGACACTGACCATATTTTTCCATTTTTATTAAATCATATGATGATTCAGTTCAGTTCAGTCGCTCAATTGTGTATGACTCTTTGTGACCCCATGAATGGCAGCATGCCAGGCCTCCCTGTCTATAATCAGCTCCCGGAGTTCACTCAGACTCATGTCCATCGAGTCAGTGATGCCATCCAGCCATCTCATCCTCTGTCATCTCCTTCTCCTCCTGCCTCCAAACCCTCCCAGCAGCAGAGTCTTTTCCAATGAGTCAACTCTCTCCTCATGAGGTGGCCAAAGTACTTGAGTTTCAGCATTAGCATCATTCTCTCCAAAGAAATCCCAGGGCTGATCTCCTTCAGAATGGACTGGTTGGATCTCTTTGCAGTCCTAGGGACTCTCAAGAGTGTTCTCCAACACCACAGTTCAAAAGCATCAATTCTTCAGCGCTCGGTTTTCTTCACAGTCCAACACTCACAGCCATACATAACCACTGGAAATAACATAGCCTTGACTAGATGGAACTTTGTTGGCAAAGTAATGTCTCTGCTTTTGAATATCCTATCTAGGTTGGTCATAATTTTTCTTCCAAGGAGTAAGCTTCTTTTAATTTCATGGCTGCAGTCACCATCTGCAGTGATTTTGGAACCCAAAAAATTAAAGTCAGACATTGTTTCCACTGTTTCCCCATCTATTTTCCATGAAGTGATGCGACCAGATGCCATGATCATTTTCTGAATGTTGAGTTTTAAGCCAACTTTTCACTCTCCTCTTTCACTTTCATCAAAAGGCTCTTTATTTTTTTTCACTTTCTGCCATAAGAGTGGTGTCATATGAATATCTGAGGTTACTGGTATTTCTCCTGGCAATCTTGATTCCAGCTTGTGATTTATCCAGCCCAGCATTTCTCATGATGTTCTCTGCATATAAGTTAAATAGATATGGTGACATTATACAGCCTTGCCATACTCCTTTCCTGATATTGAACCAGTCTGTTGTGTCATGTTCAGTTCTAACTGTTGCTTCCTGAAACAGCATACAGGTTTCTCAAGAGGCAG
Source organism: Aepyceros melampus (assembly GCA_006408695.1). Lineage (NCBI taxonomy): Eukaryota > Metazoa > Chordata > Mammalia > Artiodactyla > Bovidae > Aepyceros > Aepyceros melampus. Next base: position 15,554 of record SJXQ01002456.1, on the reverse strand, counting down.
GTCAGGTGGTCTGGTATTCCCATCTCTTTCAGAATTTTCCACAGTTTATTGTGGTCCACACAAAGGCTTCGGCATAGTCAATAAAGCAGAAAGAGATGTTTTTCTGGACCTCTCCTGCTTTTTCAATTTTCCAGCAGATGTTGGCAATTTGATCTCTGGTTCCTCTGTCTTTTCCAAAGCAGCTTGAACATCTAGAAGTTCACAGTTCACATATTCGTGAAGTCTGGCTTGGAGAATTTTGAGCATTACTTTATAGTGTGTGCGATAAGTGCAATTGTGTGGTACTTTGAGCATTTTTTGGCATTGCCTTTTTTTGGGATTGGAGTGCAAACTGACATTTTCCAGGCCTGTGGTTACTTCTGAGTTTTCCAAATTTGCTGGCATATTGCGTGCAGCATTTACACAACATCATCTTCCAGAATTTGAAATAGCTCAACTGGAATTCCATCACCTCCACTACCTTTGTTTGTAGTGATGCTTTCTAAGGCCCACTTGACTTCACATGATGATCAATATTCTTAAAAAACGTGACCATAATTGTAGTAACTTTCAGCAAAATTCTGGCATACAAAGTTCTTATATTCTGTTATATAAGATTCAAGAAAATGCAATGGTCATAGCAAACGCCCTCTTCCAACACAAGAGAAGATTCTACACATGAACATCACCAGATGGTCAACACTGAAATCTGATTGATTATATTATTTGCAGCCAAAGATGGAGAAGCTCTATACAGTCAACAAAAACAAGACCGGAGCTGACTGTGGCTCAGATAATGAAATCCTTATTACCAAATTCAGACTTAAAGTAAAGAAAGTAAAGAAAATCACTAGACCATCCAGATATCAGTTCAGTTCTGTTCAGTTGCTCAGTCGTGTCCAACTCTTTGCAACCCCATGAATGCAGCACGCCAGGCCTCCCTGTCCATCACCAACTCCCAGAGTTCACTCAGACTCACATCCATCAGGTCTGTGATGCCATTCAGCCATTTCATCCTCTGTCGTCTCCTTCTTCTCCTGTCCCCAATCCCTCCCAGCATCAGAGTCTTTTCCAATGAGTCAACTCTTCACATGAGGTGGCCAAAGTACTGGAGTTTCAGCTTCAGCATCATTCCTTCCAAAGAAATCCCAGGGCTGATCTCCTTCAGAATGCTCTGGTTGGATCTCCTTGCAGTCCAAGGAACTCTCAAGAGTCTTCTCCAACTCCACAGTTCAAAAGCATCAATTCTTCGGTGCTCAGCCTTCTTCACAGTCCAACTCTCACATCCATACATGACCACTAGAAAAACCATAGCCTTGACTAGACGGACCTTAGTCGGCAAAGTAATGTCTCTGCTTTTGAATATACTATCTAGGTTGGTCATAAATTTCTTCCAAGGAGTAAGTGTCTTTTAATTTCATGGCTGCAGTCATCACCTGCAGTGATTTTGGAGCCCCCAAAAATAAAGTCTGACACTGTTTAAACTGCTTTCCCATCTATTTCCCATGAAGTGATGAGACCAGATGCCATGATCTTAGTTTTCTGAATGATGAGCTGTAAGTCACCTTTTTCACTCTCTACTTTCACTTTCATCAAGAGTCTTTTTAGTTCCCCTTCACTTTCTGCCATAAGCGTGGTGTCATTTGCATATTGGAGGTTATTGATATTTCTCTGGACAATCTTGATTCCAGCTTGTGTTTCTTCCAGCCCAGCTTTTCTCATGATGTACTCTGCATAGAAGTTAAATAAGCATGGTGACAATATACAGCCTTGACATACTCCTTTTCCTATTTGTAACCAGTCTGTTGTTCCATGTCCAGTTCTAACTGTTACTTCCTGACCTTCATATAGATTTCTCAAGAGGCAGGTTAGATGGTCTGGTATCCCCATCTCTTTCAGAATTTTCCACAGTTGATTGTGATCCACACTGTCAAAGGCTTTGGCATAGTAAATAAAGCAGAAAGAGATGTTTTTTCTTGAACTCTCTTGCCTTTTCCATGATCCAGAAGATGTTGGCAATTTGATCTCTGGTTCCTCTGCCTTTTATAAAACCAGCTTGAACATCAGGAAGTTCACGGTTCACATATTGCTGAAGCCTGGCTTGGAGAATTTTGAGCATTACTTTACTAGCAAGGCAGGTTAGATGGTCTGGTATCCCCATCTCTTTCAGAATTTTCCACAGTTGATTGTGATCCACACTGTCAAAGGCTTTGGCATAGTAAATAAAGCAGAAAGAGATGTTTTTTCTTGAACTCTCTTGCCTTTTCCATGATCCAGAAGATGTTGGCAATTTGATCTCTGGTTCCTCTGCCTTTTATAAAACCAGCTTGAACATCAGGAAGTTCACGGTTCACATATTGCTGAAGCTTCACTTGGATAATTTTGAGCATTAATTTACTAGCGTGTGAGATCAGTGCAATTGTGTGGTAGTTTGAGCATTCTTTGGCATTGCCTTTCTTTGGGATTGGAATGAAAATTGACCTTTTCCAGGCCTGTGGCCACTGCTGAGTTTTCCAAATTTGCTGGCATATTGAGTGCAGCACTTTCACAGCATCATTTTTCAGGATTTGAAATAGGTCAACTGGAATTCCATCACCTCCACTAGCTTTGTTCATAGTGATGCTTTCTAAGGCTCACTTGAGTTCACATTCCAGGATGTCTGGCTCTAGATGAGTGATCACACCATTGTGATTATCTGGGTCATGAAGATCTTTTTTGGACAGTTATTCTGTGTATTTTTGCCACCTCTTCTTAATATCTTCTGCTTTTGTTAGTTCCATATCATTTCTGTCCAGTGCAGCCACTGCTCCTTGGATGTGGGTTGATCTTACCGGCTGCCGCCCCTTGCCTCTGGTGCGAGGTGGCTCCTCCCGGCCTCCACCCTTGACCTCGGATGCGGGGTTGCTACTCTCAGCCATTCCTGTGCAGAATGGCACTCTCGATCGCTTCCCCTGAGCTTGGACGTGGGGTAGCTCCTCTCGGTCACACTGAGTGCGCTGACCATCGCAGCCACTTGTGCTGAGTGTGCCAGACAGCCCTAAACCAAATCCTTATGAACTGAAATCCCATAGTGCCTGATGAACTATGGAATGAGGTTCATGACATTGTACAGGAGAAAGGGATCAAGACCATCCCCATGGAAAAGAAATGCAAAAAAGCAAAATGGCTATCTGAGGAGGCCTTACAAGCAGCTGTGAAAAGAAGAGAAGTGAAAAGCAAAGGAGAAAAGGAAAGATATAAGCATCTGAATGCAGAGTTCCAAAGAATAGCAGAAGAGATAAGAAAGCCTTCTTCAGTGATCAATGCAAAGAAATAGAGGAAAAGAACAGAATGGGAAAGACTAGAGATCTCTTCAAGAAAATTAAAGATACCAAGGGAACATTTCATGCAAAGAAGGGCTTGATAAAAGACAGAAATGGTATGAACCTAACAGAAGTAGAAGGTATTAAGAAGAGGTAAAAGGAATACATGGAAGAACTCTACAAAAAAGATCTTTAGTACCAAGATAATCATGATGGTGTGATCACTCACCTAGAGACAGACATCCTGAAATGTGAAATCAAGTGGGCCTTAGAAAGCATCACTATGAACAAAATTAGTGGAGGTGATGGAATTCCAGTTGACCTATTTCAAATCCTGAAAGATGATGCTGTGAAAGTGCTGCACTCAATATGCCAGCAAATTTGGAAAACTCAGCAGTGGCCACAGGCCTCGAAAAGGGCAATTTTCATTCCAATCCCAAAGAAAGACAATGCCAAAGAATGCTCAAACTACCACACAGTTGCATTCATCTCACACACTATAAAGTAATGCTTAAAATTCTCCAAGCCAGGCCTCAGCAATACGTGAACCGCGAACTTCCAGATGTTCAAGCTGTTTTTAGAAAAGGCAGAGGAACCAGAGATCAAACTGCCAACATCCATTGGATCATGGAAACAGCAAGAGAGTTCCAGAAAAAAAAAATCTCTTTCTGCTTTATTGACAATGCCAAAGTCTTTGACTATGTGGATCACAATAAACTGTGGAAAATACTGAGAGAGATGGGAATACCAGACCACCTAACCTGCCTCTTGAGAAATCTATATGCAGGTCAGGAAGCAACAGTTAGAACTGGACATGGACCAACAGACTGGTTTCAAATAGGAAAAAGAATGTGTCAAGGCTGTATATTGTCACCCTGCTTATTTAACTTCTATGCAGAGTATATCATGAGAAACGCTGGGCTGGAAGAAGCACAAGCTGGAATCAAGATGCTGGGAGAAATATCAATAACCTCCGATATGCAGATGACACACCCTTATGGCAGAAAGTGAAGAGGAGCTAAAAAGGCTCTTGATGAAAGTGAAAGTGGAGAGTGAAAAAGTTGGCTTAAAGCTCAACATTCAGAAAACGAAGATCATGGCATCTGGTCCTATCACTTCATGGGAAATAGATGGGGAAACAGTGGAAACAGTGTCAGACTTTATTTTGGGGGGCTCCAAAATCAATGGAAATGGTAACTGCAGCCATGAAATTAAAAGATGCTTACTCCTTGAAAGGAAAGTTGTGACCAACCTAGAGAGCATATTCAAAAGCCAAGACATTACTTTGCCAACAAAGGTCAGTCTAGTCAAGGCTGTTTTTTTCCAGTGGTCATGTATGGATGTGAGAGTTGGACTGTGAAGAAGGCTGAGCACTGAAGCATTGATGCTTTTGAACTGTGGTGTTGGAGAAGACTCTTGAGAGTCGATTGGACTGCAAGGGGATCCAAAGAGTCCATTTTGAAGGAAAGCAGCCCTAGGATTTCTTTGGAGGGAATGATGCTGAAGCTGAAACTCCAGTACTTTGGCTACCTCATGTGGAGAGTTGGCTCATTGGAAAAGACTCTGATCCTGGGAGAGATTGGGGGCAGGAGGAGAAGGGGACGACGGAGGATGAGATGGCTTCATGACATCACTGATGCGATGGATGCGAGTCTGAAAGAGCTCCCTGTGTTGTTCATGGACAGGGAGGCCTTTCGTGCTGTGATTCATGGGGTCATAAAGAGTTGAACACGACTGAGCGACTGAACTGAACTGAAGACTCAAAACTGCCTATTAATAGTCATTTACATTTAATATATTCTATTTAAATTGCATCAACACTTGTACTATTTTCTCAAAATATAGTATGTAAAAGTATAAGCATTAATGCATTAAACATAAATTTATTCATGAGATAGCTATATAATGATACATGTGTTACAACATGGTACATTTTTTTCAGAAAACAAAATTTGAGGTCATAGTTAGCATGATCTGTTGAAATTCATATAAAGTATAACATATATCTAAAGTCTGAGAAGTATAAAATCATATCAGATGTACGCTTTTGCCAACTACTCATTTTGAAGTCATTTAAAGTTCCATACAGACCATTTTGGAGGTACTGGGTACTGAACAAATTCTACACCGCATCACCAATTAACTAGAAGTGTTCAATTTTATTTGATAAATAAAATGTTTCAAAATTATCTGTAAAACTTATTTCTATTATTAAAACATTGAAAAAGCAGTATTCTCATTTTATGACTTACAACAGTGCTAAGAATTTTAGGATTTTTAGAGAAACTACCTGAAACAATTGTATGATGGCTAATATCTATCAGGCACTTTGCAGACTTGGGACTAGAGCCTGTTTCCTGCTTCATGCTGCTGAGTTTTTAAAACTTTAGCTAAATGTCAAAATGAAATTTTTTTATTTTAAATAATTATAAATGTTTGAAAAAACCAATAATTCTATTTCAAATAATTCTTATCAATCAGACTTTTGTTTTCCCTTCTCTTAGGAAAGGAAGAAAAAAATTGATTTAGAAATATAGATGACAATAACAAACCAGAAATAATTACGATTGCATGTTAATAATATAATTAGTGAAGTGAAAGTGAAGTCGCTCAGTCATGTCCGACTCTTTGTGACCCCATACACACCAGGCTCCTCCGTCCATAGGATTTTCTAGGCAAGAGTACTGGAGTGGGTTGCCTTTTCCTTCTCCAATTAGTAGGATCCATCAACTAATTAATTATATTTGAGTCACAGTAAATGAATCAAATTCAGTAATGATATTTATTTAATCATAAATTTTGTTATTCAGTTGAATAATGATAGAATGCGTGAAGAATATCTCCAGCTTGAGAGAGAATAACAAAACCCGCCCATAGTTGGTGCTATTGTTCAGTAGCTTTTTTGTGTCTTGCCCTTTGTAACCCCATGGACTGTAGCACACCACACTCTTCTGTACTTCACTGTCTCCTAAAGTTTCTTCAAATTTCTGTCTATTGAGTCAGTGATTCTATCTAACCAACTCATTCTCTGCTGCCCCTTCTTCTCTTGCCTTCCACCTTTCCTACCATCAGGGTCTTTTCCAAGAGTCAGCTGTTAGCATCAAGTGATCAAAAAATTGGGGCTTTTGCTTAAGCAACAGTTCTTTCAGTGAAGATTCAGGCTTGATTTCCTTTAGGTTTGACTGGTTTGATCTCCTTGCAGTGCAAGGAACTCTCAAGAATCTTCTCCAGCACCACAATTTGAAAGCATCAGTTCTTTGGTATTCAACCTTCTTTATGGTCCAAATCTCATATTCATACATGACTACTGGAAATATAATAGCTTTGACTATAGGAACCTTTGTAAGAAAAGCAGGGCTGCATAGGTTTGTCATAGCTTTCCTTCCAAGGAACAAGTATCTTTTAATTTCATGGCTACACTCACTGTATTCAGTGATTTTGGAGTTCAACAAAATAAAATTTATCATGGTTTCCACTTTTTTTCTTCCTATTAATATTTACCTTGAAGTAATGGGACCAAACGTCATGATCTTAAGTTTTCTTGTTGTGGTGGTTTTTTGTTTTTCTTTAAAGTTGAGTTTCAAACCAGCTTTTTCAGCCTCAGCAAAAGGCTTTTTAGTTCTTTACTTTTCGTCATTAGAGTGGTATTATCTGCATATCTGAGTTTGTTGATATTTCTCCTGGCAGTCTTAATTCCAGCTTGTTATTTGTTCAGCCTGGTATTTCACATGGTGTACTCTGAATATAAGTTAAATAATTAGGGTGACAATAAGCAGCGTTGTCATCCTTTCCTAGTTTTAAACCAGTCAATTGTTCTATGTCCAGACCTAACCTTTGATTCTTGGCCTGCATAGAATTTTCTCAAGGTACAGGTAAAGTGATATGATACTCCCATCTCTTTAAGAATTTTTCACAATTCTCTCATGACTCAGTCAGTAAAGAATCTTCTTGCAATGCAGGAGACACGGATTTCATCTCCGGGAGGGAAAGATCCCTTGGAGAAGGAAATGGCAATCCATTCCAGTATTCTTTTCTGTAGAATCCAGACAGAGGAGCCGACAGGCTACAGTCCATGAAATCACAAGAATCAGACATGACTTAGCAACTAAACCATCACCATCACACAGTCAAAGACTTTAACATAGTCAGAGAAGCAGAGTAGATGTTTTTCTGGAACACCGTTGCTATCTTTAAGATCCAATGAATGTCCACAATTTGATCTCTGGTTTCTCTTTAAAACCCGGCTTGTATATCTGGAAATACTTGATCCATGCACTGTTGAAGCCTAGCTTAAAGAATTTTGACCATGACTTTGATAGTATGTGAAAAAGGTGCAACTTTAAAGTATTTTGAACATTATTTGGTATTGCCCTTTATTCCATTCAGTCACCGAGTCGTGTTAGACTCTTTGCGACTCCATGGACTGAAGCACACCAGGCCTCCCTGTCCATCACCAACTTCTGGAGTTCATCCAAACTCATGTCCATTGAGTAGGTGATGTCATCCAACCATCTGATCCTCTGTCATCCCTTTCTTCTCCTGCCATCATTCTTTCCCTTCATCAGGGTCTTTTCAAATGAGTCAGCTTTTCACATCATGTGGCCAAAGTATTGAAGTTTCAGCTTTAATATCAGTCCTTTCAATGAAAATTCAGGACTGATTTCCTTTAGGATGGACTGATTGGATCTCCTTGCAGTCCAAGGGACTCTCAAGAGTCTTCTCCAACATCACAGTTCAAAAGCGTCAACTCTTTGGCGCTCAGCTTTCTTCACAGTCCAACTCTCACATCCATACATATGGAAAAACCATAGCCTTGACTAGATGGATCCTTGTTGGCAAAGTAATGTCTCTGCTTTTGAATAATACTATCCAGGTTGGCCATAACTTTCCTTCCAAGGAGTAGCATCTTTTAATTTCATGGCTGAAATCACCATCTGCTGTGATTTTGGAGCCCCCAAAAATGAAGTCAGCCACTGTTTCCACCGTTTCCCCATCTATTTCCCATGAAGTGATGGGACCAGATGCCATGATCTTCGTTTTCTGACTGTTGAGCTTTAAGCCAACTTTTTCCACTCTCCTTTTCACTTTATCAAGAAGCTCTTTAGTTCTTCACTTTTTGCCATAAGGGTGATGTCATCTGCATATCTAAGGTTATTGGTATTTCTCCCAGCAATCTTGATTCCAGCTTGTGCTTCTTCCAGTCCAGCATTTCTCATAATGTACTCTGCATACAAGTTAAATAAGTAGGATGACAATATACAGCACTGACGTACTCCTTTTCCTATTTGGAACCAGTCTGTTGTTCCATGTCCAGTTCTAACTGTTGCTTCCTGACCTGCATATAGGTTTCTTAAGAGGCAGGTCAGGTGGTCTGGTACTCCCATCTCTTTCAGAATTTTCTGCACTTTATTATGAGCCATACAGTCAAATACCTTGGCATAGTCAATAAAGAAGAAATAGATGTTTTTCTGGAACTGACTTGCTTTTCAATGATCCCTTTGGAATTGGATTAAAAACTGATATTTTCCAGTGTTGTGGCCATTGCTGAATTTTCCAAATTTGCTGACATACTGAGTGCAGCACTTTAATAGCATCATCATTTAGGATTTTAAATAGCTTAGCTGAAATTCCAGCACCTCTGCTAGTTTTCGTAGTGTTCATAGTGCTGCTTCCTAAGGCCCACTTGACTTCACACTCTAAGAAGTCTGACTCTAGGTGAGTGTCCATATCGATTATGTTTATCCAGGTCATTAAGACTTATTTTTATAGTTCTTCTGTATATTATTGCCACCTCTTCCTAATCTCTTTTTACTTGTATTAAATCCATACTGTTCCTAATGTTTTCATGTTCATTCTTGCACAAAATATTCTCTTGATTTCTCCAGTTATCTTGAAGACATTTCTCGTTTACCTATCCTATTTTTTCCCTCTATTTCTTTGCTTTTTTTTAAAGGTCTTCTTACTCTTTTTACTATTCTCTGGAACTTTACATTCAGTTGGGTATATATTTTCATTTCTCCCTTGACTTTCTCTTCTCTTCTTTTCTCAGATGTTTGGAAAGCCTCCTCTAAGAACCACTTTTCTTTCATCCAGGTCATTAAGACTTATTTTTATAGTTCTTCTGTATATTCTTGCCACCTCTTCCTAATCTCTTTTTACTTGTATTAAATCCATACTGTTCCTAATGTTTTCATGTTCATTCTTGCACAAAATATTCTCTTGATTTCTCCAGTTATCTTGAAGACATTTCTCATTTACCTATCCTATTTTTTCCCTCTATTTCTTTGCATTTTTTTTAAAGGTCTTCTTACTCTTTTTACTATTCTCTGGAACTTTACATTCAGTTGGGTATATATTTTCATTTCTCCCTTGACTTTCTCTTCTCTTCTTTTCTCAGATGTTTGGAAAGCCTCCTCTAAGAACCACTTTTCTTTCTTTCATTTCTTCTTATTTGAGATGGTTTTAGTCACTGCCTTCTGTACACTGTTATGAAGCTCTGTCCATAGTTCTTCAGACACTTGGTATATCAGATTTAATCCCTTGACTCTATTTGCCACCTTCACTGTACAAGAGTCATATAAGAATGCCTAATGGTTTTACCTACTTTCTTCAATTTAAACCTGAATTTTGCAATAAGGAGCTCATGATCCAGTTACAGTCAGCTCCAGGTCTTGTTCTTACTGACTATATAGTTTCCCCATCTTTGGCTGAAAAGAACATAATCAATCTGATTTCAGTATTGACCATTTGGTGATGTTAATGTGTAGAGTCCAAATGATGAATGCCTGTACATCATTAGACTGTGGAAAATCAATTACTCCTTCAAGATACCGAGTTATTATTCAATTAACATTTAATATTGTGTGTTAAAACTCATGACTTTATTTATCACCTAGGTTTTGAATGTCTATTGTTGTTTAGCTCCTAGTTTATGTTCCACTCTTTTGCAACCCCATGGACTGTCCACAAGACTCCTCTGTCCTTGGAATTTCCCAGGCAAGAAAACTGAAGTGTGTTGCCATTTCTACTTCATTGGATCTTACTAACTCAGGGAGTGAACTTGTGTGTCCTGCATTGACAGGTATGTTGTTTGCTATAGAGACAACAGGGAAACCCAAATTCAATTAATGTAGGTAGAAGGCCTATTCTTCCTAACCTTATACTTTTGAGGAAGAGGGGTAATTAACATGTTAGTATGTAACTGCAATTCAGACTGACAAATGCTCTGTAAATTAAATGCAATGGTTATGAGCACGAATGGAAAGTGGGAATCTACAGATAGGAAAAATGTTCCTTGAGGAAACTGCTAAACGTAGGAAAACAAGAGTCTACATTTGGGACAGAATGTGCTGAGACAATAGAAAATCCTTCTTCCTAAAATATTGAGAAATACACTAAGATTATATATATATATATATATATATAATTTCTTCCATTTACATGTAAAGCAGAGATTTTAGACTAACATACAGAAGATCTCATCAGTTCAGTTCACTCGCTCAGCCGTGTACGACTATTTGTGACCCCATGAATTGCAGCACGCCAGGCATCACTGTCCATCATCAACTCCTGGAGTTCACTCAGACTCACGCTCATCGAGTCCGTGATGTCATTCAGCCATCTCATCCTCTGTCTTCCCCTTCTCCTCCTGCCTCCAATCCCTCCCAGCATCAGAGTCTTTTCCAATGAGTCAACTCTTCACATGAGGTGGCCAAAGTACTGGAGTTTCAACTTTAGCATCATTCCTTCCAAAGAAATCCCAGGGTTGATCTCCTTCAGAATGGAGTCATAGCTCTTAATTAATAGTCTGAAGTTTGGAGGCTCAACCAGGAAAATCTTGTTCAAGAGTCCTTATTTTTTCTCACCACTCAACACGGCACTTAAAAAAGAATAGTGATATTAAAACAATATAATGCAGCTAGACAGTCAGTGAATTATCCTATGCATAAAATATTCTGTTGACACTAATATTAACACATTTCTAGTTTCATTACAAATACTCACATCCCATTCAAATCATTTTTATCCCTTAGCCTAGTTATTTTCAACTGATACAAATAGGTGGGCCAAAATATGTTTATCATTTTATTAATCTTGAGTATATTTTGCTTTATTTATGTTTACAATTGCTTGTAAATGTTCACACTTATTTTACTTTCCCTACAGGATATTTAAAGATAAGCACACCGGCTGAGATAGACTATGCAGAAGCGTGGCCTAGAGGAGCTACCCTTCACCCAAGGTCAGGGCTGTGACTGAGAGTGCCAGGCTGCATTGGAACAGGAGTGGCCGAGAGGAGCTACCCCACGTCCAAGGTCAGGGGCGGCAGCCTAGAGGAACAATCCCATATTCAAAGAGCGGCAGCGCAGTTAAAAGATGGCTGAGAGGAGCTACTCTAAGTTCAAGGTCAGGAGGAGTGGCTGGGAGGAGATACCCCTGGTCCAAAGTAAGGAGCAGTGGCTACAACTTGCTGGAGGAGCCATGAACTGATAACCCACGTCCAAGGTAAGAGAAACCCAAGTAAGATGGTAGGTGTTGCAAGAGGTCATCAGAGCACAGACACACTAAAACCATACTCACAGAAAACTAGTCAAGGTAATCACACTAGGACTACAAACTTGTCTAACTCAATGAAACTAAGCCATGGCTGTGGGACCATCAAAAATGAGCGGGTCATGGTGGAGAAGTCTGACAGAATGTGGTCCACTGGAGAAGGGAATGGCAAACCACTTCAGTATTCTTGCCTTGAGAACCCGATGAACAGTATGAACATGCAAAATGATAGGATACTGAAAGAGGAACTTTCCAGGTCAGTAGGTGCCCAATATGCTATTGAAGATCAGTTGAGAAATAACTCCAGAAAGAATTGAAGAGATGGAACCGAAGCAAAAACAATACCCAGCTATGGATGTGACTGGTGATAGAAAAGAGGTCCAATGCTGTAAAGAGCAATATTGCATAGGAACCTGGAATGTGAGGTCCATGAATCAAGGAAAATTGGAAGTGGTCAAACAGAAGATGTCAAGAGTGAACGTTGATATTCTAGGAATCAGAGAACTAAAATTCACTGGAATGGCGAATTTAACTCAGATGACCATTATATCTACTACTGTGGACATGAATTTCTTAGAAGAAATGGAGTAATCATCATGGTCAACAAAAGAGTGCTAAATGAGGTACTTGCATGCAATCTCAAAAACGAAAGGATGAACTCTGTTTGTTTCCAAGGCAAACCATTCAATATCACAATAATCCAAATCTATGCCCCAACCAGTAATGCTGAAGAAGCTGAAGTTGAACGGTTCTATGAAGACCTCCAAGATCTTTTAGAACTAACTGGGAATACCAGACCACCTGACTGCCCCTTTTCATTATAAGGGGACTGGAATGCAAAAGTAGGAAGTCAAGAAACACCTGGGGTAAAAGGCAAATTTGGCCTTGGAATACAGAATGAAGCAGGGCAAAGACTAATAGAGTTTTGCCAAGAAAATTCACTGGTCATAGCAAACACCCTCTTCCAACAACACAGACCTTAAACGTGGACAACATCAGATGGTCAACATGAAAATAAGATTGATTGTATTATTTGCAGCCAAAGATGGAGAAGCTCTATACAGTCAGCAAAAACAAGACCGGGAGCTGACTCTGCCTCAGATCATGAATTCCTTATTGCCAAATTCAGACTTAAATTGAAGAAAAGTAGGGAAAACCACTAGACCATACAGATATGACCTAAATCAAATCCCTTATGATTATACAGTGGAAGTGAGAAATAGATTTAAGGGACTAGATCTGATAGATAGAGTGCCTGATGAACTATGGACAGAGGTTTGTGACATTTTTCAGGAGACAGGGATCAAGACCATCCCCATGGAAAAGAAATGCCAAAAAGCAAAATGGATGTCTGGGGAGGCCTTACAAATAGCTGTGGTAAGACGAAAAGTGAAAAGCAAAGGAGAAAAGGAAAGATATAAACATCTGAATGCAGAGTTCCAAAGAATAGAAAAGAGAGATAAAAAAGCCTTCCTTTGTGATCAATGCAAAGAAATAGAGAAAAAGAACAGAATGGGAAAGACTCGAGATCTGTTCAAGAAAATAGAGATACCAAGGGAACATTTCATGCAAAAATGGGCTCAATAAAGGGCAGAAATTTTATGGACCTACGAGAAGCAGAAGATAATAAGAAGAGGTGGCAAGAATACACAGAAGAACGGTACAAAAAAGAGCTTCATAACCCAGATAATCACAATGGTGTGATCTCATCTAGAGCCAAACATCCTGGAAAGTGAAGTCAAGTGGGTCTTAGAAAGCATCATTATGAACAAAGCTAGGGGAGGTGATGGAATTCCAGTTGAGCTATTTCAAATCCTTAAAGATGATGCTGTGAAAGTGCTGTACTCAATATGCCAGCCAATTTCGAAAATTCAGCAGTGGCCTGAGGACTGGGAAAGATCAGTTTTCATTCCAATTCCAAAGAAAGGCAATGCCAAAGAATGGTCAAACTACTGCACAATTGCACCCATCTCACACGCTAGAATCTCAGGAATGGAGGAGCCTGGTTGGCTGCAGTCTACGGTGTCACACAGAAGCTAGTAGAGTAATGTTCAAAATTATCCAAGCCAGGCTTCAGCCATATGTGAACCTTGAACTTCCAGATCTTCAAGCTGGTTTTAGAAAAGGCAGGGGAAACAGAGATCAAATTGCCAGCATCCACTGGATCATTGAAAAAGCAAGAGAGTTCCAGAAAGACATCTATTTCTGCTTTATTGACTGTGCCAAAGCCTTTGACTATTTGGATCAAAATAAACTGTGGAAAATTCTGAAAGAGATGGGAATACCAGACCAACTGACCTACCAATTCCAAAGAAAGGCAATGCCAGAGAATGGTCAAACTACTGCACAATTGCACCCATCTCACACGCTAGAATCTCAGGAATGGAGGAGCCTGGTTGGCTGCAGTCTACGGTGTCACACAGAAGCTAGTAGAGTAATGTTCAAAATTATCCAAGCCAGGCTTCCGCCATATGTGAACCTTGAACTTCCAGATCTTCAAGCTGGTTTTAGAAAAGGCAGGGGAAACAGAGATCAAATTGCCAGCATCCACTGGATCATTGAAAAAGCAAGAGAGTTCCAGAAAGACATCTATTTCTGCTTTATTGACTGTGCCAAAGCCTTTGACTATTTGGATCAAAATAAACTGTGGAAAATTCTGAAAGAGATGGGAATACCAGACCAACTGACCTGCGTCTTGAGAAACCTGTATGCTGTTTCAGGAAGCAATAGTTAGAACTGAACATGAAAAAAAGAAAATGGTTCTAAATCAGGAAAGGAGTATGTCAAGGCTGTATATTGTCACCATGTCTATTTAACTTATATGCAGAGTACATTGTGAGAAACGCTGGGCTGGATGTAGCACAAGCTGGAATCAAGATTGCTAGAAGAAATACCAATAACCTCAGATATGCAGATGACACCACCCTTGTGGCAGAAAATGAAAGGAAATAAAATGCCTTTTAATAAAAGTGAAAGAGGAGAGTGAAAAAGTTGGCTTAAAGCTCAACATTCAGAAAATGATCATGGCATCTGGTCCCATTACTTCATGAGATATAGATGGGGAAACAGTGAAACAGTATCAGACTTTATTTTAGGGGGCTCCAAAATCACTGAAGATGGTGACTGCTGCCACAAAATTAAAAGACAATCCTTGGAAGGAAAATTATGACCAACGTACACAGTGTATTGAAAAGCAGAGACATCTCTTTGCCAACAAAGATCCATCTAGTCAAGGCTATGGTTTTCCAGTGGTCATGTATGGATGTGAGTTGGACTGTGAAGAAAGCTTAGCAATGAGTAATTGATGCTTTTGAACTGTGGTGCTGGAGAAGACTCTTGAGTGTCTCTTGGACTGTAAAGAGATCCAACCAGTCCAATCTAAAGGAGATCAGTCCTGGATGTTCATTGGAAGGACTGACGCTGAAGCTCAAACTCCAATACTTTGCCCCCCTCATGTGAAGAGTTGACTCACTGGAAAAGACCCTGATGCCAGGAGGGGTTGGGGGCAGGAGAAGAAGGGGACCGCAGGGGATGAGATGGCTGGATGGCATCACTGACGCGATGGACAAGAGTTTCAGTGAACTCCAGGAGTTGGTGAGGGACAGGGAGGCCTGGTGTGCTGTGATTCATGGGGTCGCAAAGAGTCAGACACCACTGAGCAACTGAACTGAAGTGATGACTGGATGGTTTATTCATATCTTATGGGAAAGCTATTTA
Source organism: Aepyceros melampus (assembly GCA_006408695.1). Lineage (NCBI taxonomy): Eukaryota > Metazoa > Chordata > Mammalia > Artiodactyla > Bovidae > Aepyceros > Aepyceros melampus. The sequence continues at coordinate 3 of SJXQ01002456.1, read as the reverse complement.
TAA